>JAWQRN010000663.1:0-27385 GCA_033557685.1 Sperchopsis tessellata | reverse complement strand
AGAGTGATGTTAGTCAATTATCCCTGAATACAGAAATGCCAACTGTTAAATGTAACCTATAGAACATTAAGTTTACAAGTTCATAAATGCGAACATACTTTTGCTGGGACGTATTGTCCCGATACACCTGAAAGGGTTAAACTAAAGTTGTAGAAAAATATCTTCAATAGTATTATAACTGAAATATTCTATAATAGAATGGGGAACACCATTTGCAGCAGTAACAGCGAAAGAGAAAATGTTTGCAAAGCTAGTTGAATGTTATATCGCACAAAATGTGTACACATATCCCGGAGTATGCAATTGGAAGGTAAAACAGGTATCGCATAATACCCTGAAATTAGAAGTAAAGTTGTTGGTATCTTATTACTTGGTATTCCTGAAAATAAAGAGAAATGAAGCGATGCCGCGGAGTAGCTGACTGAGACGTTTAAGAGTGAGATGGGAACAAGTGTAGAGGCAAACGAGTCGTGTCCAAGAAGAACATAAAACGGGCAAATAACTATCTTTAAACACAGCTGGTGTGTGGATGCTGTGTTGATATAGCTGTGTATGTGAGGTTATAGATGTGTGTGTGCAACCGAACAACCCAGAGCAAGGTCGAATTCTCCAGCGCTGCCCCACATGTGTTTGTTTTGCCGTCAATTCAAGAAAGAAAGAAACCACTCTAAGGAGAAGTTCTAAAGGTTCATTCCTTTTGTAAATAGAATGCATTCAATGAATATCTATCTCTTCAACTGTGTAGGTGCATTCTTTTAGAAATCTCTTTATTACTTCTTTAGATTCTCTCTTGAGACTTCAAGTTGAAGCTGCCCGGAATATGAGATAAGTGAAAACGCTTGTACTTTCAATTCAAAAATTAAAACACTTATATATTAAAGTTTGAAGTTTTTTTTGTGTATCCTTTATTGGATGAGAAGTTAAATTCATCCATCATTTAAAATTCCGGTCGGACCGAAGTTGTTTTTTTCATACATAGTATAATCATAAGTAGTAAATGCTAAGATTCACTTACAAAAAAATAATAATGAAGAAATAAACATAAAAATGTATATTGTGTTCACAAGATTGACTCAGTAATGTCTTAGGAATTACATGATACCCTTTAAAACCATTTCCATTGTACTGATAACCAACTTTTTTTCAGAAATCCTACTTTTCAACTTTTTTATTACAAATTTTTCTGCTTATAGCTGTATTAAACTTTCGTCAGAAACTTTTTGAAAATAGTTAAATTTATGATATGGCAGTACACGTTTTTCTCCTTCGGAATGTTCATGTGGTCGAATGCAAGGTATTTATCTGCATTATGCTTCTTATTGGAGTTCTATTGATTCCTTCTTGTTATTTTATCTTAGTTCTATTTGGATACTTTAACTGAAAAGGAGCGGATTGAAAATAATAATGGTTAGGTATGCGTAGGATATGCGTTGGGCACAAGAAATATTTAATAAGCTTTATCCCAATAGATCTTTTCGTTCTTGCATTCATTCAGCCTGGGGCCAGGTATATGGCGATGCGGCTTTTCACCCATTGGGTTATTTTTGTATGTTGGCTCTTGTCACGGATTGTTGCTGGTGGTTTTTATTGTTCTGTCTATTTTTTGTTTGTTTTATATGTATTATGTGGAAGTTTTTTTTTAATTATAATGATATGTACTCACTTGTAGACGTAAAGGTTAAGGTCTTCTACTAAGAGTCTATCTTTCTTCCTGCTTTCTTTCTAGGTAGTCATGCACTCATAATAAATTGGGTTAGCGTAAATGCTGGGTATGGTTGTGTTTTATTTCGAAGGACCTTTATGAACTGTAAATAAAATGGCGCGGATTATCTATTTTGTAAATTGGAGTAAATTTCTTGTATGTAAACTGAAAAAAATGTTTTCGTTTACCTAAATTCCAATAGCTGCAGACGTGTGTGTGTGGGATTCTCTTCTTGTGCATTATATTGGAGAAGTTATAAGAAACATAAAGATGGATTGAAATGATGCATGTGAATGTTTTCACACACTGTCTTATTTTACACAATTAATTGTAGTGGTTACGATATTTACACTTATATAATTAAGTTCGCGAGCTTGAACTGTAAGAAACTTATCGAAAAAAAAATGGATTTGAATTATTTAGCAGTATGATACTGTGAGGTAGTATATATAAACTTTTCTCTTAAATCTCTTAAAGAATACAATATGTACTGAGTATATAGTGGTCGTAAATATCCCCCCCCTGCAGAATTGAAAGGGTATTGCATTGCCGAAAAGTAAGTCAAAGCACGTATTTACCTTATTAGGTCTACCCCATCTGACAGAAAAATACGCTCTATTTGAAGTTATTTGTCTAAACAATGTAGCAACATTTAGGCAACACAATACACATATCAAAAGTGGTGGTTGCTGAAAATGGCGTAAACAGTAGTTATTTACATGAGTCATAAAAACCTATTCAAGTATAATGAGTTAGCGTTACATTTAATGTATTCATGAAACAATCTTAAATGGAAGTTTTCCCAAATAGATGGGATGGATTAGTATGAGGAGCGATTGAATGGCCACCTCGGTCACCCGGTTTGACTGCCTTATTCTTGTTTCTTTGAGGTCACTTAAAAACTGAAGTTTATAAAATAGTATCAGATCATTTAGAGATCTTAAAGATAAAGAATAGAGCTCGCATTGGAACTATTCGCCAAAAGATGGTAACGGATGTCATTTGAGATATTCAGAACGAACTCTTTAATTTGTTTTATGTACTTATTTAAACTAAACTTTAATTTTCAAATGAATTTTATTTCATTGGGCCTCTTCACTTCACCCGCCCCCCATATTCGTCTGTCTTCTTAGCCCGTTTGTTATTTTCGCTCATACTTTTCTCGATTTCGTTTTTTCTAGTATCTGCCATTTTTGCTTTCCTCAACTGCTTTAACACTCAGTCACTCACGTATCGTTTCATATTCTGTCACTTCGCGTAGCAATGAGGGATATTTCTTCTTAGGAACTTTATTCTTATACTTGCAATGTACTTAAGTCTCGTTCAGCATCTTTGTTTCACATCCAAAGATCAAAACCGATTTAATATTCTTGTTGTATTTAACAAGATCAACCCAGCACAAAACAGGAGTGACCTTAAGCGGTTGTCACTACAAGTGCGTCCCAGATATTATAACGTTGGTATAACTGTTGTGCAACGAGTAGGTAAAACTGGGAAATACCTTAGTCCGTAACAGCGATATGAGAACTAATCATAAATCACCAGAAACATTCTTCAAATCAATTTTAATAATTGCCCCGAAAATAGTCGTGTGGATAGAATTACATCTTTCTACCTTCGGATTAATAGAAAAACTCCTTAACAACTAAAATACCGTTTATAACTTTGTCTCTTAAGGTATTACTATATTATATAACTCAGGCTCAAATTTACCTTCACTCGCTCCTAAGTACCTACATTACAAGTTCACCTATTTCACGCTTCTTCATCGTATGCGAAAATCTATATCTCTGCCATTCTTAGAAACGACTATTTTATCGTTTCTAAACTCTTTCCCATATTGTAACGTAAAATCTTATCCTAAAATATCGTTCGCGAACGCACATACCGAGGCCTCAACATTCTGTAGAACTGTATACCCCTCGTGCAGCCCCCTCTAAAATACAGGAATCCTTTTTTCATTGTAAATTGAAGCTACCTTTAAATTCTAGAGTCTATACTAATATTTAATTTTATAATTGGAGTTGAAGGGAAGTTTTCATCCGTTATAAAAGAAAATGTTCTAAAACCATTGTCTTGAACACATTTTTGTCGCAGGAAGTTAGGTTCAGAAAAAATAAACCAGCTTAATCACTAGAAAAAGCCGTTTCTTATTTCCTGGTGTTACTTCAAGCTTCCCTTTTCGTATAATTACATGCGTAACACCCAAAACCTTTTACTTAACAGGTCGTTAAACACTATTCCAGCTTTTCACTCCCATTGTTCAGTTCCATTCACCCTTCTCGATAATAGCAACCAAGAAGGCATCGACTAAACAACGATCCGTGTACACATAGGAGCATAGTCATCATCTTGATGATCATGGCCATCATAGGCGGCAACAAAAACAAATGGTGCGTTAGTCCAATTGACCGATCGAAGATATATAAAAAAAGAATATTCCCTGAGAGAAAGGAAGAAGGCGCTATAGATGTGCGAGTGAGATAATGGGGCGACCTTGTGCACGGACAGTAACCTAACCTAACCCGGTCACAATAGACCCCCATTTACATCCAAGTGATCAGTGGTGTGAGAAGAAACGTGCCATAATCGACAATAAAGTCACTCGGCTTGGTCGTCCTCCGACAATGGGAAAATGCATGGATTTATAATGCCGCTCCATTGCTTTTATTGATGAATTAATTTTTATAAGTTGATATTGCCCCTCTATATGAAGGGTGATTTTAGATCTAATGATTATGAACTTCATAAATGGTTATGTATTTACATGTTTTAATTTGTCAAGTTTTGCATTAGGATAATTTACCTATCAGTATTAGCTTTTCACGTTCTCTGTAGAGGTTTAGAAAACGTGGGAATGTACGCTATACATAAAACATATACATATATAAAAGGCTAATCTAAGATATGCCGCTGCATTTTCAATGTAAATTGTATTAAAACTAACTAAAACATATGAAAATACAGTGAACACAAACGTTTTTTCCGCGTGAAAATGTTTTTCTCACCCCTCACGTCCTTATGGGCTAATTTCGTCATTGATCATTTTTTAAATTACAACCCTATATTTAATTTCCAAAGACGAATATTAATATTCTTTGGGAGTTCAATCAGTAATTAGTTTTCAAGATGTTTCACATGTTTAACTGATTTTTTTTTTGTTCAAAAAAATCGGTAATACTTGTTACCTTCGAAGTGAGCTGCTGTCATTGGAAATAAAAGAAATTTAAATTACTTGTCAGTTAAACATTTCGTTATTAGTACATATTCTAACGACATTTACAGATAAAATTGTTTCTATATTTTATTTTACTTTATTTTTTCAAACAGCAAAGAATTGATTTCGTGGTGTTGATCGAATATAGTGAAAATATCAGATGTCAGAATGAAGTAGTAACTCTTTTCGACAAAATATATCCTGATAATTTGATAACTCACTCATGTATGAACAAAATTGTTAGATCATTCGAATAAACTGGGCAAGTGCAAGATATTCGACGTAGTGGACGCTCTTTTGTTTATGGCCACAGGAAGATCCAATGTATGTTGGAATTACTAGGTGATCCTCATAAGCCGAGTCTACAAATTGCTTCTTATTTCAAAATTTACAATCAAAGTGTAGTGAGAATTCTAAAGATTGGAAAATACCTTCCATATGAAGCTATTTTTTTTCTGGACCAGTGTTGATCCCTTGCTCTACTGTCTCACTCGCATATAAAACATGGAAATTTAGTAAAGCCACTTAGTTTGATATCATATTCACAAATATTAGATAAAAAAATGCATTTCTTGCGTTTAGAATATTCAATTGTGAAAAAATTATAGGTGAAACAACTTTTTTTATTATTTTCGGACTCAGCAATTGTGACCTTGACTTATTTCCTTTGCATCAAGAGCTTATATGTGAATCATGCAATGTGTCCAGGTACAGCTTGCAAATTTTGACATCTTCCGTACATTGCTCGAGAACTATCATTGCATATTCCGAAACATTTTTCCCACTAACGTTTTCTTTGCATACACAATCTTACAAATTCAGGTAATGCGGCTTTTCTTCATATTGATTTGCTGTAATCCATTTCAAAATCGAAGATAAGCAATTAAATAACAATTGTTGTTGCTAACTATTGCCTCGTCAAGCTGAATTGAGAAAAATTTGTCACAAAGCTTCGACAAAAGTTATTGCTGTATATTCTCAGACATACCGCCAATTCGTCGAGCATCAGCACTTTTTGATAGAAATATACACTACAGTCGTTTGGCAAAATCCACTTAGTTGGATGTTATCAAGTGCACAAATATTAGATAATAAATGCATTTCTTACGTTTTGAATATTCAATTATGAAAAAATGGTAGGTGATACAACTTTTTTCTTATTGTTTTCGGACTCAGCACACCCAAAAACATAAGAAACATGAAAAATCATTAAAAATGTTTTTTATCGTTGGCCTGTTCTAATATTTCAACTTGAATCTTCTGACTGATTTTTATTACTGGATTTCTATATGACACGCATCTTATGGCAAATCTTCCTTTTAAACTATTTTGCCACATGTAACGTATGTTAACGTATCATGTGCTTGTTGTTGACATTCTGGAAGCAACATGCAAGTTATTATCACATACAATAAATGGCAATACAGGGGAGTCATTCGCGAGTAGTAGTAAGAAGACAGTGGGTCGAATATAAAAGAAACGTAGATGTAAAGTAAATTTTAGAGAATTGCTTAAATCAAAAAAGTTATTATGGCTACATATGTACAACTTATTCCTTTCACTCGATTTCATTTGTGCATGCAAATTATCTCATCAATTTCAATTCTGCCATTTTGCAAACTATTTAAGTAACTATGAATGGTATTTCCGGGTGAAAACCCTGTAAAGACTAAAAAGTACTGACGTTTCGTCCATCCTTGCAACAATGGAGGAAACTTCGGTACTTCTCAGAACCTCTACACGATTTATACCCGGAAACAACATTTATATAGACAATAACCGTAAAAGTCTATTACATTTAATATTTAAAGTCTTATTCTTCATAAACAGTTATGATAAGTTTATGAATTACTATTTTTATTATTAGCTACATAACTGCTGAATAAAAAATCTTTTGTTCGTTGGAAAAAGAGATTTTGCCAAGTGGTATACAGGCTTTATTCGTACGAGGAAAAATTGCTGGAGCTATTAAACTTTTCGTTTTAATGCCGATAAACGAGTTATATTGTGCCTGAAAGTAGAAAATTGCTTTTGACGTATTTATTTCCCAGAGTTCCATACTGTCAGTAAAAAGTAAAGCTTTTCTCAATCTTTTTTAGCAAGCTATTTTTATAGTTCAATATGGAGGTATTTAATTTTTGATATTGAAGCTAAGTTTGAACAGACCAAAGAAAGTTTTGCTTCCAGATGAGTTAAATTAATAATAAGTATCCCTAGACCAAATTCATCGCTACGGACATCACTTGAATGAGTATGTATAGTCTAAGATTGCATATGGTATATGCGTGTACATTTTTCATACGTCAGCTACCTGTAACGCTGCCCTGCAATGCGCCAAATTTGTGTTAATTTATTTGTCATTGGCATCATGTTGATTAATTTATAATACAGTTATTTAGCACTTTTGTGCCTGCAACACTGCGAAAAGTTGGTAAATTAATACACCACAAATGTATACCATAATTTTAAAAATTCCAGAGGGTAACTTTCTGGCAACGATGCTATTGAGATATGGTCATTCAACTTTATTTTAAAAGATGCCTGTAAATTATATAATATCAGTTTGTACATGTAAGCGATGAATGCTTATCTTAAAAAAAACAATATGAACTCGAATTCATATTCTGGTCGTCGAGAATAGAGGCACTGGATGCCTTCTGGGATCACATAAAGTCCTAACACACCAATATACGTTTTACGATGGAGATTGAGCCATCAGGCATGCAATGTCACATCATCATCCTTGTCAAAACATGTATGTGATTAACTCGCTCGTACAGCGAGCTTTCAAGTTGTGTGACGAAACTCTACCTTCCCAGGAGTTTCGTACAGTCACCGATGCGCTGTTATCTAATGGATATAGTTTGTCAGATATCAATCGATCAATAAGACGTTTCAGGAATCCACTCATCACTGTCAGAAATACTCCTGAGGTGAAAGCAAAAGCTTATCTACCATTCGTCAAGGATTGGATGGATAAAATGGATAAAAGATTTCGCAAGTTCTCCCTTCTTCAAAATATGTCATCCCGTTGCAAAGCGAAGGTGTTTATCAGATCCCTTGTTCCTGTGGTAAGGTATACATTGGAGAAACTAAGCGTACGAATTCTACTCGTTTAAAGCCGTGGCTGAACATCGTCATGAAACAGGTCTCACCACTATGTTCCAAGATACTAAAGTCTTAGCTCGGGAGCCTTCTTATTTTCCCAGAAAATTCAGAAAAGCCATTAAGGTTTATAATCGCCCCAATAATATCAATAGGGACGATGGTCTCAAATTACCAATTGCTTGGCGAATCCCCTCTCTCATTTATCCCCTGCACTCAGCAACAACCGCCCGAGCGGAACGGCAACGCGCAGTGCACATCCCCCATTCCAGTCCTTGCCTATATAAGCATGATCCGGCCGAGTTTGGATTAGTGCAGTGAATTCATTTATTGAAGTAACATCACTCGCCTTGAAAATGTCCCTTGCAACAGTGGACGAAACGTCAGTCCTCTACACGGTTTCCACCCGGAAACAACATTCATACATTCTGGTATAATAAGAATATATACGTCAAAAATCTTGAGATCTCGTGGTCTGGCGAAAATCACTAGAATTACCACTGATCTACATAAATATTATCTTCAAGTTTTGCGGAAGATTACTGTGTGTTAACTTTTCTTCTTACCGACTTTTCGTCCACTGTTGCAGGAGGGGCCATTATCAATAAATTCCTCAGAAATGCTAGATATCGTCTTACTGGAGACCACTAATCCGCCGAGTTTTATTATTGCAAGAAGACGCAAATAGGTAACCGTGATTATGATTTAGATTGCCCGGATGTTTATATATTTCGATGCACTCTCTTATTATTCTAGGACAATAATTAGATAACTGGGTGGAAAATTATTTTTCGACAATAATATTGCTAACTATCCTCAGGTTTTCTAGGAGATAATCATGTGTAGACTTTTCTATTTGCCGAATATTCATCCAACATTGCAGGAGACATTATCAAGACATGTAGCTCTTAAAAGTGCTGGATTTAGACTGTCATATATCTCCAAAAAGTGGTGGATGTAGACTGTCATGTAGTTTCAAAAAGTGCTAAGTCTATAACTAGTACTTCTGAGAGACATATGTCAGTCTGTACATAGCAATTTTTAGAGCTACTTAGTAGTTTACACCGAGCACTTTTAAACGCTACATGTCTTGATGATATGCCCTGCAACGGTGGATGAAACGCTGGCAAAAATAAAAGTCTGTACATGGCTATCTCCCGGAAAACCTGAAGACGTCAACTGTTACCATGAAATTTACGTACAGCAAATTGCAAACTGATTTACCTTTCGAGCCCTCTCTAGCGAAAGAAGGTCATTCTTTTTGTCTGACCTATATTCACTAAACCGCATATACTTGGAATTCGGTATACTCCAGCGACTTTCAAGGAAATTGAATCTTTCGAAGATTTGGAGGATTTTCATCGGTGAGCGGAAATTAGTCTTAATAGAAGGTTTGCGTTTTGTGTTCTTCACATGCGGTAAGTACTCACACACACTGTGATTCTGGTTTCAGATTGTGAAAACGCTAAACATGAGAATATTTTTACCCGTTAGATGAAGGTATTTTTGACTGTGCTAAGGTCATCTGAAAATGTATCTTTTTCGCAATGAGTTGGCTAAGGCAATCAAATATGACGGGCAGTTTTATAATTCAGCTCCTACCAAGTCTGACATTATATATGTTATAAATCACAGACTTAATATTGAATGGGATTGTATTGTGGCGAACCTACTCAATATGCCGTTATACACCCGTCAGCTTCTAGTAGTCATTGGCATTTGGATTTTAATATTAAAAGATATTTCTGTTCAACCATAGCCCGGCTAAAATTTGGTCTCAGGAGATATCACTACCATCTCTTTAAAATTTGGAATGTTGGAATCACCCAACTACAATTGCCGTAATGAGCGATGTGACTTGAATCTTATCTTTTTTGGCTGGCCTATTTATGTATAAAGTACTACATGCTTGCTATTAAAACTTCTAAAAGTGGGTGTTTTTTACCTACTGATATTGTATCCCTTCTTGCACTTACTAGTCAGAATATTTACGAATACTGGCTGGAATTTCTTTTAAATGAAAATATTAAGGTTTAAAGTAATATAGAAAATTGAATTTACCTTCAGATCCTCTCCTTCGTAAGCTCTCCTCTAGACCATATTACGTTTGTACATGTCAAAATCGTCATGGTGAGCCTTTTGTCGTGAAGAAATGTGACCTCGTTTATATCTTAATGCTGCTTCGTCTTTTTAAAATTATTATAGGTAAATGGGCTTAATCCCAGTACCATCCCAAAAAAAAAATATTTTCACAGATATTGAAAGATCTGTAGACAAGAGAATTAACCACTAATAATTTATTTGAGAGTTGGCGCAAAGATGTGGCATAAAGGAACATGTTAGTGTGTTAGGCTTGCGATAGATTGAGTAGCCCAATGTGCCATTAGTATGCTTCTTGACTCGAAAGTCTAAGAAAAGGCCTGCACCAGAAACTTAAATTTTAATCGTAAATTAAATATCGCTGTAGGGCATACCATGAGTGTATCAACAACATGCCTAAACCAACATTTCGGCATCAGGGTGCAGATTATAATACTTCTTTCTCAACAACTTAAATCAACATATTTGGGATTACAGGAAAGATTTAGGACTCCAGTTCTGCACCAGAAGTTTGCTCATAAAATTCGCCACAAAACATAATTTATTTAGATTTCAGGCAAATGTCTGCACAAGTTGGCATGAACCTGCTTGTACAAATAAGCTACATAGAGCTAACAAGTAGGTCGTTCTTGTTTGAACCAAATTAAAAATCTTCTCGGTGAAATGGGCGGAGTTCTTGATGGATGACGACGATGTTTCAATTAACTAGCTGTGGTAGAAAGTAAGAAATTTGGCTCGTTGGTAAGTGGGGAATCCAGTGACACTTCGTAGTGTGTGGATCAGAAGCCTTTAATATATCCTAGGGAGACGGAAATCATGAGGCAAGACAGGTTTCTGCTCATTCAGGCTAAACTTTTAATTATACATGACACCAAGTGTTCTATTATGTTGGTGGGATTGCGATTTAAATGCGTGTATATGGGATTTGAAGTTACACCATTTTTTCATCGTATGTGGAGCGGTCCATTATGATAATCCGGGTAATAAAACTTATGAGAACAGCTACCCCCTTCTTCTTGAAAGTCTATAATCCGATGGCCCTTTGCAAGAATCTTCCACCACATCTGAGTTCCCAGCCAATACTAGATAGGCGCACGGATATAAAACTCGCCGGATCAGTGGTTTCTAGTCAGACGATACCTACCACATCTGAGAGCATTCAGCAAAAAGAATCCAATACACTGTTACTTCTCGGATATTTACTGTAGCGGTCTACATACAGAATTATATAAATATAGACAAAAAAAAAACATTTATTGAAGTACTTTCTGTTTATATCTTTGTAAACAGAGATTCTCTAAAGCGAAGTAAAATTGAAGAAATACATATCCTATCTTACATTTTATATAGAAATACATCTATAACAAATGGCTATTGCGGTAGTTCAAGGCCAGGATATCCCACCTAGACGGAAAAGTGCAGGAGTGTGGTGGGTGGAGATTGATTAAGGAAAATTACAAGAACAGTCGATATTAATTTACCGCTTCTCAAAAATGATGGATATTAATCACACTTACGACAGAATCATCTGCTTAACCGCAAGTGCATACAATGTTATTCAGTTTCGAATTTGTAGTGAATTGTAATTACATATTAATGTTTTTCCTTATGAATAACAGGCGTGGTTTTGTCGCAAATGGTGACGAATGAGTTGTATGATAAATAATGCATATACGGGTTTAAATTTAAATACAACTCGAATGAAAATATTATTTTTCGTAATTTAAATAGAGAGGTGACTATAAATGTAGTATCGATTGGTTTATTCCAGTAATATAGTTTGTAGAACGTGGATTTGAATGCTTTAATATCTCCTGCAAATGATATGTTAAATCGAAGTGCAGGTACAAACAATATAAATTGTAAAGCGAATACTGAATGATATAAATAAACTTTTATATTATGCATGCAATGTGACACTGTTAATTTGAATTTGGGTTTTGTATCTTATTATAAACCAAATTTTTTATCGAAAATATTTCTAACTTCAGAACACAAGCGAACACAAGCGGGGGAGTATCTTTTTTTTAAACAGAACAAGGTGAAAATATACATCAATTACACTCAAAAATGAAAGTTTATAAAAAATATTACTAGAATACCATGGAGACCTTTATCCAAACAGAGTCACAGTTCCCCTTCAAACTAACGACGTCACGAAAATTCTGTGCACGTGTGACAAGAGAATTATCTCCACTCGCTGAAAACAAAAACATAAATGCAAAGAAATATATAAACATTAGGGCTGGGTCGAAAGTTCGATAGATCTAAATCGATTTGATGTTCGTAATCGAACGGTCAATATTCTAGATTTGTAAATCGATCCGTGATCAAAGATCTATCTATTTATCTTTGATCGGGGATTGATCTACGACCTGCGTGCACATTCCGATCGTATGATTTTATATTTTTAAAATTTTCTGATGACTCTGAAATGGTTTAGCAAATAAAAATTTATATCAGTTTCAGCTTTCGTTTGATTTTGTACATTCATATTGTTATTAATTGATTTGGGATCGATCTTTGATCAGAGATCGCTCTCAGTTCACATTCGGGTTTTATGACTAAGGTTCGATTTTTCGATCTTATTAAAAGATCTTCAATCTTAAAATGCGATTTGGACCCAGCCCATCCACATCCAGCCAACTTAAATAGAGTTATGAGCTAAGCTAGTATACCAGATATTTCAGGAAGCAGCCTGGACGTTTTTTTTTTAAGTAAATAGAATATCCCATCATCATCTCTTGAAGCCAAACGACAATTTAGTAAATAATCTTTATTGGAATGCCCAAAATATTCGGGACAGAATGGCAGAGATACATGCCCACGTTATACGGATTGACGCTAATACAAATCTATTATGTGAGACAACCTTTCGAAAGATAGTCCGTTCCAGATTTACATTACCTACTGAAACAATAGCCCTGGTCTGATACCCTTTGGTACTGCAACTATCATTAAGGAGGCGTTAGTATAAAAGGACGTCATATGATTTGCCATGTAAATACATTACCAAAACTATAGTTTTGTTTATAAAGATATGTCAATGAAATTTGGTGTAGTTCTTCATTGTTATTGTATAATTTATTTAAATTTTACGCTTGATCAAAGATCAATTCCCGTTCAAAGATCGATCCTCGATCGAAGATCGATTCCGATCGACGATCAATCCCGATCGAATAACGATCTTTGAACACGGATCTTTCTTCGAAAATCGATCTTTCTAATCCAAAAGATCGATCGTTCGATCACACACATCATCGTTCGATCTTTCGACTCAGGCCTACTAGTGACAATATATAACCGCACAAACTTCGACTCGAGGCAGGAATTCGCTATGCCATTGCTGCCGGAACAATACTCTGCATCGAACGATTTAATAATGATAATGATCATTGTTTTATTGACTGCAGAAGATATCATAACAATGTAATTTCATGCGCATAAATTAACATAAAAACAGATACAGTATAATTAAAAGCAAAATTCCAATTTACGGACACACATATATAAATCTAGTGATGATTGGAAAGGTTCACAACAATTCACAGAAACAAATGCGTAGGAAAAAACACAAGGGACAACGAGGGATTAAGACGAAAGAAAAAAGAGACAACCACCCAAAATATTTCAAGACTGAGTTAGAAGAATAGCAAATATTTTTTCGGAGGATGTGTAATCTTCACAAAACACCTCGCCTAAGGTTTTATTGGCGAGGAGTGTGAAATTTCTACTCACTAAACCACCTGCCACTCTCCAAACAAGCATGACGGAATCACCTCGCGGTATTACTTCATCATGCAGCTTGTCTCTTATGTCTTCGTTAAACATTTTCCTTTCTTCTTCCTCTTAAGCTTAAGCATACCTAGACGCAGTGATAAGACCTCTATGTCGAAGTCTCAAATTGTACACGTCCGACCGAAATCAACTACAACGATGCCAAGGGGAACTTTTAAAGATCCAGAGCCATCTGCTTGTCCTCAACTTATGGGATACATGGGAACAACGGCTTAGACCAAAAATAATACACAAGCATATATTTTGAACCTTCTGAATTCTGAAATAATCGAAAATATCCAAAAAAAGGCCATACACAGTAAGACAAAATTTATAGTGTCTTAGCGCAAGAGAGTTATATAGAAGTTTATGAACATCAGAGATTAAAGAGTGACGAAATATCTAAAAGGATTTTAATATAAGACCTTATAAGACAAGAAATATGATCACGAAAGCTTAAATCAACATTAAACTACAAACCAAGATTTTTCTCAGGAGAAGAAAACAGTAGAATATCATCATCTAACCCCAGGCGGACACTGCTAAGAGAGTCTAACGATGTGTGAACACAGAAAAGGAGTGCTGAAGACTTGAGTATTACTTTTTAAACTGACTTTAAACTATCTGGAAAAAAGCATCAACCTTTGAAGATCTCCATTGAGCAACATTAAATTAATAGCATGCCTTAGAGTCGTTAGTGTAAAGATTGTAGTTACAAAATTGCATAAAAGAGTACACATGAATTGTATAAATAGCATACAATTAGGAGCCAAGAATAACCCTGGTTATTTGTGACCTGCCTCTTAAATAATTATAGATAAATCTACAAACAAATGTTGATACTCTACAGTGGTACAATATAGCTAAAAACAACTGACGATTCAAGATATAGAAAACTCTTGCGGAATCAGTCGGAAACAAAATCCGCTATAGTTCTTTCGGAAACCAGATTATGTGTTAGGGAGAATATTAAAATCGTGAAGATGAGAGCAAATTTTACCAGGAATAACTTTTTCCAAAATTTTCGAATATTGATTGGGTGATATCCTGAAACTGATTACACGGCTTTGATTTGGGGATATGAATATCAACAGATCCAAAGATTCAGCAACACAGATTCTAAAAGACAAGATTTGACTAAAGGAATAATAATCGATAGAAGATCATGACATCTGGGAAAGCGAGCAGGTCATCGATGGTCAAAGGAATTAACCTTGTGGGAGCCGAGAGGCCACGTAAGGCCAAGATGAATACTTAATGATAGGTGGGGGAGAGAATTTAAAAATTATATTCAGGTTTTCCAAGAAACAACCATGTGTGTTGGTTTTTCTTTTGCCTACTTTCATCCACCGTTGAAAGGGACTTTATCAAAACATTTAGCTCTTAACAGTGCTAAGTTTCAACTACAATGTAGCTCTTAAAAGTGCTAGGTTTGGATGCCACAAGCTCTTGCGCTTTTAAGAGCTACGTGACAGCTTAAGCAAACAGAAAAGTTAACACTCGGTTATCTCCCAGAAAACCTAAAAATATATGCTGTGGTCATGGAAGACTACGTACAGAATTAATTTTGAAATTGTTTGGGAGTCACGTGGATGAGAACTACGTACAAACGAGCAGATTGTAAAGAACTTGGGGCGGGATACAATCGGCAGTGGATGAATGACGGCTGATTATGAGGATGGCATAGAGTAAGCTGTACTTGAGCATTATTCGACGCCGCCGCGAGGTTTCATGAACCTACATGCGTGCAGGTTTTCCAGAATGGAACTTTTAATAATTGCTGAGTAGTTAAGAATAACTCAGTAACTCAGTTAAAGAATCTGTCTTGAGACTGTTGTTGCATGTTACCTTTCTCATTAGACAGCTTGGCCAGTACGATATCCAGAATCTATACTAGAAATACAAGCATCCCAAGTTCCTGCTTGAAGCATGTGTCCGACATAGGTAAGTATGCCCGAAATCCGCTTAACTACCTGGAACTCAGCACAGAAGTACAGTCGTCTCATCCGGTCAGTTATCATTTGTATTTCAAGTATTTAAGCTAGGGTAGTCACTAAGACAAATTTTATCATTATATTTCAGGAATTAATTCAACAGTGTTTCTCGTTTAAATGTCAACTTCAAATAGAGACAAGCCTTGAACAGACATAACGCATTAGTGCGATTGCAACGTTATATACGTTTCCACTATTAAGTTAATGATTATTGATTGACAGTCTAGATTTACTGGCACTTATAAGTCTGATTGCTCCAGCTCGTCATTCGCTGCACACAAGTTTATATTATATTAATGTATGCAATACTAATGCATTTTTGAACTACACCAACAATCGCTGCTGACACACCTACAATGGTATAAATATAAACGCAGATGTAGATATCTTTTTTCTGCACAATAAATTCTTTTAAAGGTTATCTCTTAAATCTTTTGAATATGTGATATTTGTTGACTTTATGGTTTTTAGTTAAATTTTTCTTGATACTGGTACATCACTGCCGTTTTACATAGAGTGTATAGCAGTCCGAGAAACGGACTTAATTGAATGCGAATATTTTGAAAATTTTAAATAAACAAGCGAATTCGGTTGCCTATAGAATAGGTCGAAAAACGACGAAAAGGAGGGAGAAATTTTGCATTTCCGCAAAATGGATTTACGGCAACGATCTTCTTGATAAAACCTTGAATAGAAACAATCGACAGTTCAATATAAAAATTAAAAAAGTGAATTTAAATAAAACTAATAAAAACTCAAGGTATACAATTATAGGCACACGGTACGAGTCTACATTACATAATTGTGCACCGAAAATCGAAAGAAATTAAAACTTTAGAACAATAAAACGTAAGTCTGTATTTTTTTTTGATAATTTGTAAATGATAGGATAAAATACAGATCTGGTTTTTTAGGTAAATTTTTTAAAATTAACACAGACAAGGTATGTTAAATAGCGAATATTAAGAACTTATTTTCGGTTTATTATAAATGTTTTTGTTGTATTTTTTTTTAGAAAGGTAACTAATAAATTCAAATTTAATATATATATATATATATATATATATATATATATATATATATAATAATAAGTTAATATAATATAATAATAAGTTTTTTACAAGTTTATACAAGATTTCAGTTACAAGGGTGAGTTAAGTAGAGTAAAGATGAACTAAAACTAAGCTACTAATGTCAATTGCTTTTTGTTTGAGGACTTCATTCTCAAACTGGCGCCCAATAAAGAGCTGCTTAAGGTAGGTGTGCTTTAATGAGTTCAATCTAGTATAATATGTGTGGTAAACTCACGACTTTACCTCTGCAGTTAAAATGAGCTAGCAGCTGAATTAATTCACTGGCAAAAGGGCTTGCGAAACTAATTACTTTCGAGGAAGAAATTAGGCTTCACCTCTAGTGCTCGTTTTTCTTTTTTTCCAATTTTAGCTCTAGTCTTCTGCAATATAAGAATTTAGTACTATCATGTTCAAAGTTTTAAAAGTTATATTTTGTAGTGTTAATCTGGTTCGCAGTAACAGTGTTCGTGGATGAGTGTGACGAAACAAAGGGGACAAAAACGTTTGCCTTTACAAATAATTGGTCGGATTTAAAGTCGGCACCCCTCTTAGCTCTCAAGTCCTGCACTTTGATTCCAGCTTGTTTTCAAACGTTAACATAATCGATAATCGACATAAGTCTTCTTGTGTAATGATACCATGTGTACTTGTGTATATTCTTGAGTGTGAATAAGGTGTTGGCAAATTTTAAGTCAAACTGATCACAAAGATTTATCAGTCTTTCACCTTTATCGTTGAGGGTATACTCTCTCCGTTTCCGTACCCGACTGTTTAGGTCTCCCCATATTATGATTTCATAACGGTAAGGAATATATACTATTGTACTTGTTAGCACATCGTCAAAATTATCATTGATCTGGATTGAAGTGTCGCTATTTGGGGCATATACTCCGAGGATTGTCATAATTCTTACCTTCGGATCGTCAATTGAATTATAGGTTCGTTTATTGGTTTCCAAGGCTGAATGAACTTCTTTTAGTTTTTTATGTATTATTATGGATACTCCAGCTCGTATTTTCTTGTTCTTGTCAAATCCCGCATATAGGTGTATAAAATCCTATATATTTTTAACCTCGCTATATTACGTTGGATAAATTCCAAGACAACTTCATTCCATTTATTTCTTATACCTGGTATGTTCCATATTCCCAAATTCATAGTCTCTTTTCTTTGCTGTTTTAGATTTCTATTGTATCCCCAGACATCCGAGGCATATTTCTTTTGGGTGTTTTAGCGTTTTTAAGTGTATCCCGAGTGCAAGGTTGCTGGTCTTGCGAGTCAACCCCCATCCTTGGAGGGCCTTCCAGTTTTTGTTTCACGGTGGGTATTTTATATCCCCAGTACCCTTCGACACTGCTGGGTTATAGAGTCGGCGAGCTTCCCCCAATTGCAATGGGGACCCACTCGCTGTAGGTAACTGGCAAATCCCCACACGGGAGGAAGAAATATGAAAATGAAATATGTGACGTCATTGTAGAAGAACTAATACTGCCGAAGCGTGCTTACAAATCCAATTTTAAACTAAACACGAAAACGGCAGAATTACTTAAGAAATTATCGACATGGGACTCCTAAACATATTACTGAATACAGCGATTGTGCTTCCAAGTTTTTAAATTATGCCTGTGAGTGTAGCAGAAGGTGAAAGATCATTTAGTGTTCTGAAAAGAATTAAAAACTTTTTATGATCGACAATGTGTCAGGAGCGACTAAATGGTCTGGAAATATTAATTACCAGATAGCGGGTATTTTAGACTATTCTGAAACAATAACTGAAATTGATAATGTTAAAGCGTGCAAAGCTTCTGAGTTATAATTCAATGTTATAATCGAATACATATTAAATACCATTCATTATATTTTAATGTACACAATTTTTATTTTAATTTTGAAGAGCCTTAAAAATATTAATTTCCCCGGGCCTCGCATTTTTTACTGAAAGGCCCTGAAAATAAATCATTACTATAATTACTTTTAATTTAAGTTAATAATAACACGTTTAAATTTCTCAGTCTAACCACATTTTATTTTTATTTTCTTAACAAGATTTTAAAAGAAAAAGGGTAAAAGTTGAAATGCATCTCATTCCTCGTGTTTCAGTTTCTCTGAAACCGTAAGCGCTAATGTGTTCCATCATCAATATTGTTTTTCTTGAGGCACCTTCCGACGTGACTGTTTGTTCAGGCTTTTTCTAAATAATACTTCAGCTCTGTTTTTCTATTTCTCATTATATCATGGAATTACTTGCGAACATACGGATGCGAGTCGAGAGCTATTTTTAGGAGACGGTTTCAGTGTCTCGTTAAGTCTTACAAAATAGGTAGATTGTTTCCTTTATCTTATGGGACCACACGCAACAGCGTTTGATCTTTCACTTTGAATAGCAGGAGTACGTTCCCAGTATTCTTGAGATTGATGTAGATCGGTCTATTTATTTGTATATGTACTTGTTAATTATCAAGACAGTATCTCTTTTACACGAATAATATGTATCTAGCCTTGTAAAAATCATATAGTCGTTATAGTAAAAAGAATCTCAAATAATTTATCAAAGGAGTTTATAAAGAACAGCCACTTTTTAAATGAAGAAGTTAAAAATAAAGAGCTTCTTATTGTTGCAGTTATTTTATTCTTTTTATTCTTTCTTCTTACAGTTGCTTTTGGCAAGTCACGTTGTGAATAATTTTATCTACCTTGATTCTATGCTAATCGACAATGGAAGCAGAAACTCAATTTCACGATTATCCGCCACTACGCTTGTAAAATTGTGAAAAAATACGATCTTCACAAAAAAATAGCTAATTTTCAATTGCAACTTCTGCCACTGAAACCTGGACCTTGAAAAAATCAGACAGGAGCCGTATCAAAGTCTTTGAAATGTGGGGCTATCGGCAAGTTCTCGGAATATTTTGGATGGAACATCCTACAAACTGTCTGGGAATAATGGACATGAATATCCCCAGACGGGAACACGAAGAACGAAATAGGCTACATACTCACAGATAGGAAGGATATAATTTAAAACGTCGCCACATTAAATACATTCAATCTAGGAAGTGACCACAGGCTTACTTGAGCAATGGTCGTCATTAGAAAATCGAAAAAAATATATAATAAAGAATACATCAACAAAAATAACAGCAGAAGATCTCAGAAAACATCATAACCTGTATAAAGAAATAATAGACAAAACACTAGCAAAGGCTGACCTTAGCAGTAAAACAACTAAATACCATAGATCCACGAAAAGTACAAAGAGAGAAATTCATTGATGATGAAACAAGAAAAATAATGGAAGATAGAAAACTTCTAGCGACAGAAGAGAAATCCAGAATCCGTAGAAGTCAACAGGAAGATTAGAAGGAGTATAAGAAAACTAAGGATAAAAGCATAAGAAAAACAAGTGAACAAATTGATACAATATAACATATGTATAAAATGCCTCAAGCGAAACGCTGGAAAAAAGAAATTTATTAGCTACGCAGCAAAAAAGGAACTATAATTCATGATCGAGACGAATTTTTTTGTATAGTAGAAGATTTCTATTTTTGTTATACCAGAGAGAGAAGATGCTGATGTACTGTAGAGAAAAATACAGAACGTAGGCTCGGAAGACATCCCAGAGATAGACATAGAAGAAGTAAAAGCAAATTTGAGCAACATGAAAACGTGACAACATCTCGTTAGAAATGATTCGAGAAGGAGGAGACAACTTAATATAGAATTCTAAATAACTGCTTAAAGACAGGAAAAATACCGAAACAATGAAGAAACGCAAATGTGGTGCTACTTTATAAAAAAGGGGATAGCAACAAGATGGAAAATTATCGCCCGATCAGTCTGATGTCACATTTATACAAACTATTGACAAAAATAATTACCAGAAGACTGGAAAGAAAGCTAGATGATTACCTACCATGTGAAAAGGCTGGAATTAGGAAAAACTACGGCACTAACAATCACTTATTAATGATGAAAATTATCATAGAAAAATCCAACGAATGTATTGTGCCCATTGTATTTAGCGTTTGTAGGTTACGAAAAAAACCTTTGGTAGCATAGTAACATATAGTGATTTGATAAAATAATGCAAAAGAGAGACATTGGCAACTTGAAAAAAAATGAAACCTGTCCAACTGAAAAGAGGAGTATGCCAAGGTGATTTACTATACCCAAAACTCTTCACATTAGCGCTGGAAGAAATATTTCAGATAATTGACTGGAAGGGCAAAGGCATCAACATCAATGGCACCCGACTAACTAATCTGAGACACGCTGATGATATTGTTATCCTTGCACATAATAGAGAAGACATAACAGATACGATCGAAGACCTACACAGAGAATCACTGAGGGTAGGGCTGAGAATGAACTTATGAAAAACACAAATTATGTGGGAGGTAAGGAAATCCAAAGGGTGGAAGAATACATAAACTTAGAACAGAAAATTACTAATGACCGAAACATTCAGAAAGAAGAAATAAGAAGAAGAATAAGGGTATGATGGATGGCCTTCGGGAAATTATCATTCATACTGCGAAATAAGAAAATAGCCCAACATCTTAAATCACGAGTTTTCGACCAGTGTAGAGAACTGGACTGCAACGAAAAAGGACATAGAGTCACTAAAGACCCTGCAAAAAGCTGTGGAAAGGTCAATGAGAGGTATAACTAAAAGTGATAGATAACGAGACGACAGAGTGAGAGCAATAATCAAAATCATCGATATAGGAGAAAAAGTCGCATCTCTCAAATGGAAATTCGCAGGTCACATTGGAAGAAGTGATGGGATGAGATGGAGGCCATACGATCGCAAGAGAGGAAGAAGAAGACCACCTATGCAATGGTATGACGATATTACAAGAACAACCAGCCTATCATGGACCCGGATAGCACAGAACAGGGAACGATGGAAACAATTGGGGAAGGCTTATGTTCAAGAATGGACTTAATTGGCTAATGATGATGATCATCGTACAAACAAGTCCATACTGGAAGAGCTGAATGCCAAGGTCCACCTGCTGCTCATGATGAATCGAACGTACCTAGGGTATATATTCAGAAGAACAAAAAAAAAGAAAAGATAGTAATAATAATAATAATTATAATTCTTTAATCATATTAGCCAGATGGGTGTGAATATTATATGTTAAATCATTTGACAAAATGGCCTTAAACTTACACTAATAATAAATTAAAATGGATATCACACATAAGCAGTCACACAAAAATAATACAAGAAGTAAACATCACTAATTATGTTGCACCTTCATACATCACACTCACATCACTGCCAACAATGCTCCCCACAAAGAGGCACAAGCAAACAACGAAATATTCCATCTCCATATTTATTAGTTGGTGATTTCAACGCGCACCACCAGGCTTTGGCTCTGCTAAAAACGATTACCGGGGAATATTTTGTTGAAGACAATTGATCAGGTAAGCTATACATTCTTAAACAATGGTTCTCCAATACGAATTTTTCGCTAAAATTTTTGTTTTCAACCATCGATATTACTTCAGCATCGCAGTCAATAGCTCGATTGATCCAACGGGTATTTCTGCAAGATACCTATATGTTTGATCAATTCCCCAATGGCATGACTTTTAAATATTCAGGGCCAAATATATCTTCAGTTTTACCAAAAAAATAAATGGAAACTTAAACATAACCAGCTTCCAATTCGACATCGACCCAGAAGGAATTTATATATTTCACTAAAGCTGCACCAAACTGCTAATTCAACTTTTAAATCTTCAAGTCCATTCTGTCCTAAACGTCGTCCTTCACCACCTTGGTAGAATGATGAAAGCTTTGGGGTTGTTAAAAGAAGAAAAAATGCCTTGAAACGATTTAGATGCAATAAAAACCTAGAAAACATTATTAATTATCAGAAAACACCTGCCTACTCTAAAAGATTCATTAAACACAAAAAGAAAGAGGGTTGGAAAAACATACAGCAGTCTCAATTATAATACTTCCATTACACAGATTTGGCGTATTAAAAGAAAGTTTAGTGGGGAGTACTTTTCTCGAAACCTTGTTCCCCAATATGTTCCCAAAGAGGCCAAAAATTATAATTATTCTAGTGTAAATAATTTCATCTTGCATCCCTTTTCCTTCTTGGAGTTTCACAAGTCTCTAATATTTTCAAATAATTATTCCACTGGAGTTGACTATATAACATATTCCATGTTGACTAATCTTCCGTTAGAAGCTGAAAACTACTTTTATTAATATTTAATAATATGTGGTTAAGAGTGAAACTATCTCTGACTAAAAAAAATGTATTGATTTTGCCTATTTTGAAGTCTAAAAAGAACCCAACTGTGGCGGAATTCTATCTACCAATCTCACTTCATTCATGAATTTCCAAAACATATGAAAGTATGATCAAAAAGTCTAGAATGATGTTTACATAATGACAGCATTCTCCCAAAGAGACAGTACGGCTTTATAAGAGGAATTTGTACATTCGATGCATTGTCAGACCTAAAAACGGATGTTCAATTTTCACACAACAGCAATTTGGGATGCATTTTTCTGGATGTGAAAAGCGCATATAACTGCGTCGATCTGGATTTATTAGAAGAGAAAATTAACATACCAGGGATTTTAACCGAGTAAAATCAGCCCCAGATTATGTTAGATTAGTATTGGGAAAAACATCGACTACCACTTGTCAGACCACAAAAGTCAGGTTGCTTTTTTTTACCCGGAAAGTGAAAATCAAAATTAATTATTGGCAAAATTATTAGTGTGGCAAATTTAAATTATGCATTGTCTAGGGAGGATATGAGTTCAGTGTTCTCTGCAGATTAAGTGGATGTGGCATGGAAGTGTTTTTTGAGATGTTTCATGTGGTTCTTGAATTCAAGCTGCCCGCTGGTTGTGTCGAAGTTGCATACACAAATAACTGGTATGATGTTGACGCTAGTACGGCCAGAAAAAAGGATGGAAAACTGTTGATGGCTGATGAAAATGATAAAATCTAATGTGTATCATGATCAATATAAATATGCAAAATCCCAATACTCTACGATAATTCGTCAAAAAATGCGAGCATCATTAAATGACATCACAACTCGGTGGGCGGAAAAAGAAAATAAAGAAAGTTTCCCTATATGTGGATGGTGAAATCGTGGAGGATAACTTGGAGGTGGCGGAAATGTTTAAACAGTAGTTTTCTACTGAGGCAGCTACACATGTGTCTCTTATGTTGGGTGCTCGAGTACCAGATTGTACGAGGCCGTTATCGAGTAATTTCTCGATTCTCTGGCCTTGATGAAGAACATTTTGCTGCATCCCTTGCTCATATTTTTAATCTGTCTTTGCGGATTCCATCGAAACTGAAGAGTGCAAATATTACACCTATTTTTTAGCCATCTCGTAGCTCAGAGGCTACTAAGCGTGGGGTCTCGGGTTTGAGTCCCAGAGGCGGTCGGCTTTTTGTGATTTGAGAAAAATCTGTGTGGTGCTCATCTTCCAGGAGGCACGTAAAACGGTGGTTCCTATGTATTTTAGCCAAACTGAAGATCACGTGCACGGAAAAGAACCCAAATCCAGTTGGAACAGTGGATGCGGCAAATTTCCCAGGTGAGGGAGCCTAATCCCTGTGTCGGTGATCGGCGATAGCAGTGAAGATAGGCCGACGTTAAATAAACAATTAAACAAACAAACAGCACCTATTTTTTGAAAAGGTGATAAACTAAACATGGAAAATGGTCACCCAGTTAACGTGATTTCGGTATTTTCAAAACTATTCGAGCAACTCATAAATTCTGGAATTGTTGGCTTCATTCATAAATACCAAATTGTAAGTGAAAGTTTGCACAGCTTTCGGAAGGGAAGGTCTATGACGACTGCATGCTTATATTTTACGGTGTTTACTTTGAAAGCGATTGACAGAGGCAATTTCATGTTGGGGCTATTTTTTGGTCTTAGTCGAGCATTCGATAGTATTGACAAGAGTTATCTACTTGAAAAACAGAACTGCTATGGAATTCGCCGGAATGTAAGCAGGTGGTTGGATTATTTTTTACCAGGGTGAAGCAAAAGAGTTAAAGTGGGTGGTAGTACATCCACTGAATACAATGTGGGATTAGGTGTTCCCCAGGGTGGATTGTTGTCCCCACTCTCATTCATTTTATTCATCGATGATCTCTAAAAGTATGTGGATGTGAAGGATAGTGAGTTCGTAATATTTGTTTATGATACGTCTATAGCTGTGTCTGCGAAAACTTCTGACGAGCTGCAACTTAAAGCTATAAAAATTCTAAATTTGTTCTCTAACTTGTGTATAAATAATCGCCTTATGATGATTACATCAAAGACAACATACGCATGCTTCCGCAAACGGAGAGATCCACCGGATGTTACATCATATTTAAACTACTCTGCTGAAAAGGGCTTCATCAACGAAATTTTTGGGCATTCATGTGGACGGCCGGCTGTGCTTTGCTAAATATATTGAATATGTTTGTAAGAACTTGGTAGCTTTTATTATGTGAATCACCTTTTTAAGTTATTTTATGCTCTCGTGTATTCAGAACTGAGATACCTAGTGCTGTTTTGGGGGAGAGCTGTCGATGCACCCAGGGTTTTTGTAATGCAATAGAGAATAATTCGCTTAATCGTTACTATGAGACCCAGATAAACTTGTAGACTAGTTGGAAAGGGGCATATTGAATTTTACCTGTATTCTTATTTATGAGGCTTGCCTATTCGTGAGACGAAATTTGCATCTATATCCATAGGTCGGCATTGTTCATTCTCATAACACAAGACAAAATAATGATATGTATAAAGAAAATTATAATATAACAGCTTATTCGAAGGGTTCTGTTCAAGCAACAGCATATATAATTGTTTACCTCCCACTATGCATTGAGAACTTCAAATTGTTCAAGAAGAGAGTGCGCTGCTATCTGGCTGAAAACTATATAACCTGAACGTCTTTAAAATTTGTAAATTAATTATGACATTATTCTTTTTTTGTAACTTGGTTTAACGATTCAATTGAAACAAAGTATTTACCAATCAAATAATTTAGTGTGTAATTTTATTGTAGATTGATAATTGATTGATAATTTTTAACTTTTTATTTTGCTGGTCGAATAAATTTATATTTTCTTACTTAGCACCAACATAAATGGATAGTAGAAGGCAAGGTGGAAGGCAAGAGGCCACGGGGCAGGTCACCGACCCGATGCATGGATCAGGTAAAATGTTGGTGGGAGTAGGTCTATATGAGACAATACAACTGGTGTAGTACAGAAAAACGTGGAGAACCATTGTCGGCTCTCTAAAGTTTGATCAATGTGGTCAATAAATCCTCTTAGAGGATATATAGGCAGGGGAGAGATTCGTCGTTGATTGAAAAACTGCCGGACATAGTCTGGATGTATTAAATTTCAAATTTTTCGCAATTCTTATGTTTACGATAGAATCGTCAGTGCTTCTGCGGATTCTGAATCACATAAGTCTCACTATTATACATGAGAAAATCATTATAATTTACTAAAATTGTATCTGCAGCTATGGTTTGTTTCATACTAGACGATTTTTCCTATAAAATCATTCTGCAAATTTCCACTTCATCTCAAACAACAGACATTAAAGTGAGGGTTCGGGTTTTCATCGCTGAGTTAAGCGGGAGGGGGGGGGGTGCGCGCAGCTGCTTTGAAATATCCCATTACCGGACCCATTCCATTTTGTAAATTAAACAATGTAATAGTGGGCCAACAAAGAGAACAAGGAAGACTACGTGCTATCTTAGACCAGAAATGAGTTGTTGGAGTGTAACGGAGAAATGGTACATTGTTGGGCTAGACGGCCGTTCATTTGGAACCAATTATAGGGCGGGAAATCCCTCTATTAGCTCACGATGTCAACATCCACACACGAGGAGGGTTACGCCGACGTAATTGCTGGATTTAAACTGGATGATGGATGACATGTCACTCATTGCGTTTCTGCAGTGTTTGAAAATGCGATTGGAATGTCTTTCGGGATTGATAAATGACGAGGTGCTAAACTATTAGTGTGTTTTTGTTTGAATGCCCTTTTTGGTACACCCGCGATTTATTTTAGACTCAACTACTTCTCACTCTTTAGTATTCCTGGGAATGTTTACCCGTTCCACCATCACTCACTCTTTGGCGCATCACTGTTACCTCATTAATTTGCTTATACATAGGAAAACGTGTCAAGTTTGTCAAAAAAAAATGTTGGTATGCCTATATCTTACCGTATAACTCAGGGTAGTCATCTAATTTTTCTAAAGTTCTACTTTGCTAGAATATGTTTATAAACATTCTACTTTCCCTTACATTGAGGCTTGGCTCCAAGATGTTGTCTTTTTTACATGATTTACAAGCTAGATAGAGTAATTTCCTAACGCTGTATAATATA
>JAWQRN010000662.1:0-27392 GCA_033557685.1 Sperchopsis tessellata | reverse complement strand
CTAATTTAACTAACATTTTATTTACAAACACTAACTATTTACATTTAATATTTTATTTATATCACCCGAGCGCGTTACACTTCTTATATACTGACTTGAATGGCAATCACTTGTGTACTGCTTCCCCATCGGTTTCCCGTCCTTTAATACCCAGTGGACTGGCTCGCAGTCGGAGTCGTTACATTTTCTTTTGTTTTTCTTATGAATTACGAGTAGGTGACTGCATACAGAAATTCTGGGAAATCTGGGCAGCTGCACACGCACGTGTGCAAACTGGATTCTTCGAATTTCGGTAATAACCCTTATCTTACTGTATTGTTGCTAATTCGATATCGGATGTAAAGGCAGCAATATTTTCTAACAGTGTGTTTACTTCCACATTATACATCTGCTTTATACATTTTGATTGTTTTATGTAAGCAATTTTAGATTTATAAGAGAAATATAAACTTATATTACAGATAAATTATATAACTTTTATAAACCACGTAAATTACTTCAGACCACATTATTAATAGCATGTTGCAAAAGTCGAATAGCATACTGTACGAAGGCTGAGCTACATAGGGGAAGCAGTTGTACTGTTAAGAAGTGGTATTCTTCGAAACACAGTGTCTGCAGCATTCATTCCGGTGTTCACTGGCGACCATGGTAGTAATATTAATTTACTTTAACAGATTTGGCATTAATCTGTAGAAGGAATTTTTTTTAATAGTATCCTAGCGCTAACTGCAATGTTGGACATGTGCTTATCTCTCGTATATGGCTTATATTAGATACTTAGTTCATATGAACGAAGCCGAATAGCATATTGTAAGAAATTGTAATTGTACTTATGAGAAGTGGTACTCTTCGAAACACTCTTCATGCAATAATAACTTGATTGGAAGTAAAAATGTCAAATTGATCCTACACTGACGACCATGGAAGTATGGAAGCTCGGTGGCCTTACACCTATCTAGGGTAATACGTAGGTACTCAGCTGTATCCTTTCAGATAATGTCAGTGCTGAGGAACTCCAAGGGAGCCATCTAGCTGATGCGTTTTCTTGAGAAGACAATCGCTTCGCTTTTTCATATTTGCGTAGAGTGCGATGATGTCCCTTAGTATGTCACTGACAACAAAATTCAATAACAAATAAGCGATGACACTACCTTGCGGTACACCTGTCCTTATGACTCTACTAGTCCACGACACTCCCTCGTTATTCACGTATAAGCTCCTGCCGCCCAGAATCGACCTGACATAGACATAGACGTAAACATCCGCGAATCCCGTGTATTTAACAATTTCCACGGCAATATAGGATACCAAGCCTTGCCAAACGCTTTCTCAATATCGAAAAACACAGCAGTGCTGTGTCTCTTTTTATTGAAGCCGCGAGTAATGGAGTTCCGTAAGCCGACCTAAATTCGAACTGCTCTTCTAGCAGCAAATATCGAGAGATGTAATCTAAGAGTATTCTGTGTAAAGTGAGTCAAACACTTTACTAAGACTGCTGAGCTGACGATGTGTCGGTGGTTAGCAGCGTATCCATGCGTTTTCCCCAGTTTCGGGTTTACAATCAACTACCAGAAACTGGGAAAGTGTACGTGTATGTAGGATACTATTATAGTATACTGACATACACTTCTAATAACCGATTTGGCAGACGGCAATATTGCCAATACCGTCGTGTCCCTGGGGTCTTTGTACTTTCTTAACGTGCGTATGATGCTTTTCACTTTTTGTTAGGTGACAAGCTGCGCCTCGAGTACCGCCTGTTGGTCGAAAATCGATCAACGTAGAATATAAGCATTATCTACTACTTTCGTAGGAGAGTTAGATGTAAACTGACCCTGAAGTGAGTTTACTAGTAGTTCAACTTTGCTGTCGCGATTAGAGACAAGAGTACCATCATCACCAACATACCGGGTTTAATCAACTTTCTAGTGCACTACCAAACTCTCAGCGATATTTTTGAGGTTTTACCAGCCCACGTCGGGCCCCGGTGTGCCTGAACGTGATCCTTGATTTCTCGCTGGAGTAAATTCATTTGCATATTGTCGGTCTGATTCCCGGTACTTTTGCAGGATCTTTCTGACACCATTATTTCAGTAGGTAAGCTCGGAAGTCTTCCCAGGAAGGCGGCAGTAGCTAACTACCTTTCAAAAAGTGGTTGTGCACCATGCAAGGCATCTTTTCATCGACTCTGTGAGTTTTTTCACCAATAGTTGCTGAACATTTTCAACAACTTTCACTGTTCTAATTTCCAGTTTCTCGAAATATTTTTACAATATTCTGCAATACATTTTAAAAATAGGTGTGGCTGTAGCTAGATCACCTAGGGACAGTTCAATCAATGAAAGGTAATTGATTTTACTACGAAAATCACAATTTTCACTTAAAAATTAAGCAATTTACAACAAAACGAATAAATAATAGTTGAAGTAAATAATTAATACAGAAATGAACTGCATTTGAAATACCACTCAATTGGGCCATAAATGTTTCGAACAAACTATTACAATTTAAAATATATTTAAATTTGTTCTCTATTAATGGTTACTTGTAGATGTATGTGATTATTGCAGAATTGGTTTGTTTGATCAATCATCTTCTTGATGGAATACACTAGTGTCTCACATGGACTAACTTATGTAGTGTTCTTGGATTGATTGAGCCTTTTGCCTAAGTGAGGCTCTGTTAGAAATTTTGGGTAATAACAGGTAAAATTTACAAGGACATATATGTATATCCAGTAGAATTGTTAAATATTGCACATTTAAAATTAACTACAGATTAAATTTAAATCTTACCACTGAGAATTTCTATTTTTAAGTGTTTTGGCCTTAGGTTGATTTTGGGCTATAGCTTCCAGAACTGTAAATCTGTTGGTAGAATAGAGTCTACTTACAATGTTAGAAAGTGTGATCATTCCATCTTAGTAATAAGTCTTTTTATTTTAATTTTTTTGTTAAACCAAAGTTTTCGATTACAGCTCCTGGAACCACAATGCGGCTGGTACATTACTATATGTGAATCTACCATCAAGTCCATTCTAAGGCAAGGTTGGCCAATTCTATTTTCAAGTGTTCTGATTTTAGGCGATATTATTATTTACATTATTGGAGGAATTTATAGTCAGTTACGAGAAAATGACTTTCTGAATATATTAGATCTTCCCCTGGCAACTATACAAAATATATGGTTACAACATGACGGTGCTCCAGCACATTATAGTACATAAGAGAATATTTAAATGAGTTTCCGGATAAGTGGATAAAAAAGGAGGTCCAGTACACTGGCCAACAAGATCATCTCATCTTTGTAAGAATATGTTATAAACATTGCTTATCAAAACCCACCAACTATCATGGATGATAAGAAAAAACGCATTCAATATGATTTCCAAAGAATTGAAGCATAAACTTAAAAAAAATGTCCACCATTCAAGATCACATTCGAAGATTGGAGAAGAGCGTATCAGAAAATGGTGGACATATCGTACATATGTTGTATTAGTTTGTATAATAGTATACTATTGGCATTAATAGCATATTGCAAAAGTTGTTGAAAACCGGAATGCACGTTGTAGATACGGTGTTTCGAAGAATACCACTTCTCATCAGTACAACTGCATCCCCTATGCAGTTCAGCTTTCATACTATATGCTATTCGACTTCGTTCATATGAACTAAGAATCTAATGTAAGCTATATACGAGAGATAAACACCTGTCTAACATTGCAGTTAGCGCTAGGATACTTTTAAAGGAAATTACTTCTAAAGATAAATGCCAAATCTGTTTATGCAAATTAATATTGCTCCAATGGTCGCCAGTGTACAATACTTTTGGTATTTTTATTTCCAACCACGTTATTAATAGCATATTGCAAAAGTTGCTGAATGCTGTAGACATGGTGTTTCGAAGAATACCACATCTCATCAGTACAATATGCTATTCGGCTTCGTTCATATGAACTTAGAATCTAATGTAAGCCACATACGAGAGATAAGCACCTGTCTAACATTGCCAAAAGTATTCTATACTAGGGACCATAGAGGCAATATTAATAATTTTTTTAATGTTTAAGTTTTTTTATATTTAAGTTAAGATCAAAAATTCAGTTTGAATGATAATTATGAATCAGAGAGTACATTCTCAATACTATGTACATACATATATACATATTTCAACATGATTTTGGAATAAGTTACGGTTACTTTAAGACTAAAGATTTGCAACACATAAACATATAGGAACGATAAAGCAAAAATTATGATACAAAGCTGTCAAATTCTGAGTATAGCCGTCTCATTAGCTCAGTGGCTAAGTACTAGGTTATTAAGCATGGGGTCTCAGGTTAAAGACTCAGAGGCGGCCGGCTTTTTGTGACTAGGGAAAAGTCTCTGTGGTACTCGTCTTCCGGGAGGGACGTAAAACTTTGGGTCCCGTGTATGTTAAAGAACCCAATTCCAGTTAGAACACTGGATGAGCCTAAACCCTGGCGTTGGTGATTGGCCATAGCAGCAGAATTAGGCCGACGTACGTACTACTTAACTGTGAAATGTTATGAAAAGCTCAAAATTTTTAAGCCCTTGTGGTAAATTGAATAATTTTAATTTGAAGCTATATAAAGTATCAATAGATAAAGAAGAGTTTCGTTTTTTACACTTTTTACTGTAGGTATTCGATGAAATGACTTACTACTGCTTAAGTATTTCCAAAAACAAATAACTGCGCAACAATACTACTTCATCAGTAAAGATCAGCATAAAAATTAGTTAACAATAAGGTATAAAAATCAGGCAAATAAGCTGTTCATACTTCAATGAATGGCTTAGCCGTTAGGGCATGGCAAACCACACGATGTTTATTAAACCTATTATAAATTTTACACAGAAGACAATGTTTGTTTTTACGCATAGATAATTTCATTCACACAGATTAATTTCAAGTCTAAAAAACAGTAGCCTTGGCTGAACCCTTGATGGCAGAAGAAGAAGTCTGCCTAGAAATCAGATATGCTCCATTCAGATATTTCGATTGGTGATATGGTTATGAATATGATCTTATAGAGTGTGCCTGGTAAGATCTCTCAGCTAAACATAATACTTTCTAACCCTGTGACCTGTTTTAGTGAACATTGGCTATATGAGGGAGTGCCGGGATTCTATAAATCTTGAAAATCACCATTTGATTGCTGACTTGCAAGAAACAATTTCGAGTTGGTGGAATAATCTTATATCCATTGGAGTCAGCTTCCTGTACCCTAATTGCTGATGATTAAATGTTTGTAGGAAATGACTATGAGTGTTCCGCAAAGGTAGTCAAACTAATTGTTGTGGATACATAGATCCAATTTAGGGCATATATGAAGAACTGGAATATTTATACAGTAATTCTAAATATCTTGTTGTCTGTGGAAACTTTAATGTTAATTGCAATGTCACTTCGGGCCACTCTAGAAAGTTGAAGTGCATTCTTCAATCGTTTGGATTAACACTTCGTATTCTAGGTGGTATTAAGTATAATAATGGTTCATTATTCTATTATTAATAATATATTTAGCAACATAAGTAATATAACTGATGCTGAAGTTTTTAACCCGAATTTGAATGCCGTATCCGTTGTTGATAAATATGATGCAATTTTTATATTTTTGAATTTAATTATGATATAGACTTTCCCAATATAGAATATTGACAATGGAGACATTGCACAACTTTCTTCACCATCAGTAGTAGGTAAGTAAGCCAATAAGTTCATAAATAGCCGTTGGTAACTCAAACTCTAACCAGTTCATGAATAAAAGTAACAAAAGAGGTACTTATTTTAATGTTTCTCCATATTTCTCAGCTTTCAGACCTTGCCAGCATATAACCAAAATTGTCAAATCGATTTTCGAGGTTAAAATTGTCACTTCAACTAAAAATAAATCATAATTTCTATAATCCTTGAAAAAATGCTGTATCCAAATACTTCTCAATATAGACGAGAATTAAATTGATGCCCCAGAAAGTGCCACTTCTGGTTTAGCTTCATATCATACAATCTAGGAGTTGAGTTGAGTAGTTTTTGCTTATCGTATTCCGAAGATTTCCAGAAATTCATATTCCACAAATCATATTTACGGAGCTCAAAACCTGTAAATCCACCAATATCTGGTAGATTTTTTTGCGAACTATACAATATCAGCACAGCGTTTGCTTTTGGAAAAATTAAAAAGATGTTTTAGGATATTTCTTTCAATTGCCACTTCATCTAAAAAACAATTAGAGGATCTTAGAAACTGCTAATCCTAGATTTTTCTTCATTTGACAATGTAAATTCCTTTTAGATTTACAACAATGAAAATGTTTATGCTTAAGGAACTTAGACTTAAGCACTATTGGTTTTAGCAATTGTACAAAAGTGATTGAATCCAATGAGAAAAACAAATAGTTATTTACATTATGTACTATGTTTTAACAAATAACATCATATATAACTTATGGCTTTGCTTGATTAAATTTGAAAACAACATGCACAGCTACGCTTTACAACTTGATTCCAAGTTTTGTAATCTGCTAATACAAGACAAAATTTATTGCAACTATATATACAGTCCTGTCAACACATACCTGCATCGAATACAAAAACAAAAATAATGTCAAAAAATATATACACCAGACCTCGCTTTCGAAAAATTCTTGTACATATATATAATATTTAATAATTCACTTGACACTACTTGGTCTAGATACTTAAGAGTTTTAATCATTTCAAACTAATCCTTATGTACACACCCAACTTTTACCTCTTTATTACACACCCAGGGTACCCGGGAGCCCACCACTAGTTTTTCTTAATTTCCGAGTTTGCATATGAACAGAATCATTTACTTTATTAAATAAACATTAATAGAAACTATCTAAGCCATTTCCAAATTCCTTAGCCCTCTACAGCTTCCATGAAAAGAGATAGAAGTAGGGTCTCCGAGCGCTGCACAGGCAGCGCAAAGTCAGTTTTGCCCAACAGCAAATTTGACAATTGATGAGCAGCTTTATCCTTACTGAGGCCATATAAAGTTTAAAAATATATACCTACTAAGCCAGCAAAGTACGGGATCAAAATTTGGTGGACTTGCGCGATGCCGAGAATGCATACCCTCTGCATGGGATTATTTATTCTGGAAAAACTGGAAAATGTTCGTGAAAAAAATCTAGGAGAGAGAGAGAGCTGTAAAAGAACTTGCAGCATCATTCAAAGGAAGTGGCAGAAATATTACTATGGATAATTATTTTACTACTTTACCTCTTGCTAAACACTTATTGTCATGGAAATTAACTATTGTTGGTACTTTGGGAAAAAATAAGCCTTACATTCCAAAACAAATGGCTCCCCATAAATCTAGAGAAGAATATTCTACTCACTTTGGTTTTCATGAACATGTTGCATTCTGCTTGTTAGTGCCAAAGAAAAACAAAGCTGTAATTTTACTATCGACAATGCACTCTGATTCTGCTATAAATGATGATGAAAAGAAAAAGTCTCACAAGATAACTTATTATAGTAAGTACAAAACTGGCGTAGATACAATGGATCAAATGGTAACCCGATACACTACACACTGACGCACTCAGAGATGGCCTCTTGCTATGCTAATTTATTATGAGAACAACAAAATGATCCAAATGAAAACTAATCAGCGACGTACTTTCTTGCATCAACTGAGTGAAGAACTGGCAAAACCTTGTATTGAAGATCGTTCTGTGAATGGCCAAATAATGCGCAACTACAATACAAAAATTGCGATTGAGAGTGATCGGACTACAGCTTGCTCCTTCCGCTGTTTCTGAAGAACAAACTCAACCTTGAGACAGTGCTGGTAGGAAGAAAATTTCAGGTTCTTGTCATGTTTGCTACAAAGAAACCATCAAAAGACGCAGGAAAACGTTCAGTTTCGAAAAGCCTGTCTGCGATGATTGTATTAACAATTAAATGTATTGATTGCACTAAATGAATGTAAATATACTCTAATTTACTTTGAAAATGATTGTTATTGTTTATTTATTTCCCCCTGTTACATCAATGATATTAATTAATTCCTGAATCAAAATATCATTTCTCATCTAGTGAGTACCCGGGTGAGCCCGCTAAGCACATGTACTTAAACAACATTAAGTTTAGGTTCAAAAAATTTACCACTGTGTTTTTAGCTTCAAAAAGTGTTAAATAATGGGGAATTGAAGGCTCAGGTCGATATTTAGATTTTTATTCAAGTTATAAGCAAAAATATGACGATGTGAGCACCCAGGTGTGTACATAAAGGTTAAAGCAATTTGAAAGACAAATCTTGAAGAAAAAGTTGCATAGGTTCTCTCAAGGAATCCATTGGCTACATCGTGAGCCATAAGTGTATGCCCCTTTAAATGCTAATCTACAGAAGTTAAGAAGAAGACTTACTGATAGCAGTGCCTAACCCGGAAGGGATTAACAAGGGCTTGTAGTAATAGTTATCTACAACATGATAAATTTTAATTTATATTAAAAAATATTATTGTACCTTCGATTTAACAGGTGTATACCATATGTGAAAATTAACAACCCGTTAATTTTAAAATGCTTTTAACCAAGATTTGCTTATAATTAAATTAACAGGTTATTTTTAACAAATTTAGCGAACAGGCCATATGTTTGGAAAACACGTTAGTAATTTTGCCACCAAGTCACTATTTGCGACAAGGTATCATGAACAAAAGGACATACTATTCCATGCACCACCGGAACAATATACGCCCGCCTGTGCTATGATTTCTTATTATTTTTAAATCCACTATATAATAAAAATTACACAAATTTACCTTACTTCTTAAATATTTTATATTATATGTAGAAAATGACTTGTACAACTAAATTTTACTGAATCAAAATTAAATTAAAAACTAAAACATTTCTACGTGTGCTATTAAACATAAAATATGTTCCCTATAAATAGAGCATACATTTATTTGATATGTGAAACACGTGGACAACTTGAAGAGGGATAATTTATTACACTTGCCTTAGATAATACTATAGCAGGCACAGTCCATTAAAATTGAAAAACTTGAGTGATTTAAACACAGGAATGTTGAGAGTTTTCATTATTAATTATAAAGTAAATATAATTTAAAATGTTATAGTTTCACACCAAAACATAAATGTACATATTTAAAAATTAATCCCCGATTGCTCACTAATCGTAAAATTCGTACACCGTGGTAATTTCTCAGTCTGGTATTAGTAAGCTGATATCTACTGTATGCCTTAAAATATGTGATTTAATGTACTTTTAATTTCATACAGACACCATTTTCGGATTTTATGAACAATCACATAATAGACATCCCTTCCACCCAAGTAGTCCAGAAAATTGAGGGTTCACTGTGTATTTATTCTGAGCTTTAACTTATTCTACACCTTCTTGAATCTCATTGAATTATTACTTTTTTTATAGCACCCATCCCATACCATAGGTTCTATTCTTGGGATAAACTCTTCCTCGCCCATCATAGCACAAACCAACGGTTTGTGAGGATGAATCCCGTTTAACCAGCACAAGAGAAAGACAAGTCAGCAAACCAAAAGGCTAATAAAAATTATTGTTGTAATAAAAGTTCTAATCTAGATATAATAGGAGCATATATAAAATTAATGGATATATGGGAGGATATATGAGAAAATTAATGCTTACTGGTAAACATATAGGCATTTATTATTTAAAATAATAGTCCATATCTATATCACTAAATAATTAACTTAGATCTATTTTTAAACATATAACATATGTATAAGCACCTCGGGAATTGTTGAATTTCCTTATCTGGCGTCAAAAACAATCACTGAAACAAACATAACATAATCAAAAAATGTTAAAGAGACCACAAGAAAAGTACATTCTATTTGCTATCAATTGTAAAAATTTAGTAAACAGGATAAACCGAAGTTAAAATTAATTAGAATCTGTTTTCAAATTGGAAAACAAAGGTGGAATATAACGGATACAAAATGCAAAATAAACGAGAAAACGGCCAATTTATGGAGCCTCAATAATACAATATAATTATGAAATAAATTGAGTGTACATTAGAAAACAAGATACAATCTTCAAATTATAAAATTAGAGGAAAATGAGTTTATTTTAATTTTATTCATGGTTTAAATCCTCACAAAGAAACTTTCTAGAGTTGGTTGGAACAAGCTGTGCAATTTAGTGCAAGTCACGATCACAGCATGATTGTTCTCAAAGTCTTTTGTATGAGTTTGGTGACATTTAAGATAAAAATATTGCGAGTGCTTTACTACTGAGTAGTTATTTGTGATCCCTAGTACAATAACGCTTCATAACAGATTTACTACGCTATAAATATTCTAGATACGGAGTGGTTAGGTATAGTAGCTAAACTCAAGTTTAAACATAGAGAGGTACTACCACAGTAAAGCAACACAAAAGTATAGATGAAACATAGCCCAAATATTTTTAAGAAATGTTACTTAATAATAGTTTATTTCCCTAATGCGCATTGTTTATTTGTAACCTATTAACCTTTTCACTGCGGGAACCATATACACCTGCAAAACAAAATGTCATTGTGGTGTGAGAAACGGATTAACTATTATTAGAAATGTGCTCAACCGTTGGCTAAAGTTTATAATTTAGTTGCCTGCCCTCAAATTTTAAATATTATTGCCACTTTGTCTTGTTCATAGAATGCAGTATACTAAATAAATGTAATGAGTGATAAAATAACAGCTTGTATTATATTGTAATAAAAATTTAAAATTAAAGTAATATTAAAGAATAAATTGTGAGAAACAAATATGTCATTGCTAAATGAACACTTCCTAGAAAACCACAATAAAAACTCAGAATGGGCTACTAAATATTTTGGGTGCTCGAAAAATGATTCATTTGAAATATTATGATTTAGCTTTTTTAGTAATTAGTAAAGAATAATGTATTTAAGTAATTCAAAGGACACATAGGTTTAGTTTAATTGATATCCGGTTGAAAACATGGAGCTATTGTGTATTTTTTTGACATAAATTAGCAACTTAACAATAATGGAACCAAAACAGCATGAATGGATGATACTAAAAATTGGGACCTGGATAAATATGTAAGCTAGTATATTTTCTGCACATGTCGACCACTGCTCAGAAATGCTTGCAACAACAAAAAGGTTAAACTCGAGCAAATTTAAAAAAAAATTGTAAATAAGTTGAATTATTAGAAACTACTACTACTATACTAGCGGTAACATATATATTTGCTCAGGTCACTCTATAGTATTGTAATAGTAATGATTTATATAAACGTACATCTCTTTGTCCTTTTCTTATACATAATACGATATCCACATTCTCTGCACCGGATTGGATCCCTGGGTCGAATTTCATTTTCATTATGACATTCTGAAAACAAAAGAATAAATTTTAGTTTAAAATCTTTATTAAATAATTATAGTACTGCTCAATCAATCTACGGACAAATGTATGAATGAATAAGAATGCTACATTTCATAAATTTTCCCATTTTTTTGAACTGAAAAAGCTGAACATTTAAGATGTAGCAGGTAAAAACACTAACTAAAAATGAAAATGAAATTTTTAAATTGATCGATCTATTTCCAAAAATTCTGACTCGTGGAAATTAGGATTATGGTTTGATTATCTATTTTTTTGTTTTAAATAAAGTTGCCCGCTCCATTCATTAACCAAAGTCCATATCTATGTAGCATGCTGAAGTAAGGTATAATTTTTAAATGAACAGTTTTTGAGCAAACAGTGAACCATTCAAAGTTTCTGAATATAGTTGAAAGATATTTTACTATAATAAAAATTTATATTTCTTAGAGGGAATGTGCTTTATGTTACAACATCTAAATTACTAATTAAATGTTGTTACAATTTTTATTAAACTGATAAAAATTGTCACATTGCAAATAAAGTAAAAATATATAATTATTTCATAGTTGTAATTGCAAAATTAAACTATTAACAATTTATGAAAACATAACCTTAAAAATATTAACAAATTTTTATTACTTACCGCCACAAATATAAACCATGGGAGCCTTTACGGCTGCAGCATCTTTGGCTGATGGATCTGAAGACATTTTCGCAAAAGAATAGATCTAATAATAATATTTATATCCTATCTCATTTAATTACTAGTTCTTCTTATAACTAGAATCTTCGTCCCAACAAAATTCACGACGCACGACAAAAATTTTTTGTCTGAAAAACTGCGCGTGCGCAAAATTCTATGCTAATTAAATTCACAATCAACCATTGATATTTACTTTGGCCCAGCAACTCTACGTACTGAATCAACCATTGATGTTATAGAATGGCTGTCACAGGGTATGGTCTATAGGAAAACGGGTATGATTAAAGAAAATACATATGAAATATTATTATGCTTTAGCGGTGTCCGGTTATATAGAATAGCCCGACATCGAAATGCCGAGACATATGAAATGTATACTAGATTTAAGAGCAGTGAATTGCAAAAGCCTATTGCACTTGCTAGGGATGTTTTAAACGGATTTCTCCTATTTATTAATATCAATCAACAAAAAGTATTTACTACCAAAATCGAAAAATCATCTATACGGAGTCGTTAAACGCATTATTTCTGACCTATTAAATAAATTTGTATACTATCCATTGGGTGCTGTTTCACTATATTTGTCTGGTCTATTTCATAATAGTTTCTCCATTGCGGCTTACCGTTATAAGGTGGCGTAAGTATTTGCCAGTAAAGTGGCTATATACAAGTATATAGCCACATTGCCAGTATCCCATGTATCATCATAATCATTTCCGCTTCTATCCCTTATGGGTGCAGAAGTACGGTTTATATCTTAATCTCTAACTCCTTTACAAAACATCCTCCATTCCTGTCTGTTCTGAGTCATCCACCTCGCAAGCTCAAATTACTGCCCCTATTCACTATTGACCGACTCACTACTACACTCCATGTTGTTGTTGCCCTTCCTCTTGGTTTTCCAGCCTAAGTTTTAGCCTCCCCTATTCTCCTTGGTAGCCTGTCCTTGCCCATTCTACCTAGGTGCCCAAACCACCTAAATTGTCCTTCATCATCTCTTGCACTCCTCTCACTTGCAGTCTGCATTGAATGTCATCGTTTCTTATTGTTTCTCATCGAGACACCCCTTCTATTCATCTCAGGAACTTCATCTCTGCAGCCTGTATCCTGCTCTTCTGTCTCTCCGTAAGCACCATAAATCACATTGTATAGAGACAACTTTGTTTTCCGGCTTATCTCACGCCTGCTCAAAAATTTGCCATTAAGGCATCCAAAAAGACCTGCTGCACTTTTTAGTCTATTGTTCATGTGATCCTCCACCTTCCGCACACCTTCAATCACCGATCTTAGATATTTATATGACGGCACCTGCTCCAACACTTGGTTGTTTATCGTCACCTCCATCTATCTCCTCGATCTCCCCACCAACACAACCTTCGTATTTGCAACATTCACTATCATATTTCTTGCTCCCAGCTCCCTATCCAGTACATCAACGTTACACTATCATTTTCTGACCCCACATACACTACCAAGATTGTCTACAAATGCACCCACTGTGATCCCTACGGGTCTCAAGTTCCTATACCCCACATGTAGCTACTTCAGTTCTCCTTTACACCTCTTTAGCACATCATCCAGAAATACAATAAAAAGCCCGCCTCAGTTCCTGGTTCGCTAAAAATTCTTCTGACTGTTCATTAGAAGTTCCTACATAACAATTGCTTTTACTGTATATGCTTGTTACCACCCCTAATAGATTTCCCTTCACTCCTCTTCTTCTCAGCACCTCCCACACATCCTCCCATTTCACTCTATTAAAATCTTTCTCTAAGTCCATGAAGCATAGAAACCCTTCCCTAACATGTTTCAGTACTTTCTTCTGGATCTGTCTCAATACGAAGATGAGATCTTGTATGCCCCTACTTGTCCAGAAACCCCTCTGTTCATCTTCTACTTGTGCTTCCAGCCTTTCACTGAATTTGTTTGTCAGTATCTTTTCATACATATTCCTTGAAAAATACAAAAGTGATATGCTATCTCCCTTCTTAAGTAATGACAGGATAATCGCCATCCTCCAGTCCCTCGGTACCCTTCGATACATCCATGCCAATGCGTAAAACCGCCCTCAGCAGTCAATTCCCTAATTCTCCCATGCACATGATCATCTCTGGTGTTATCTGGTCGTGTCCCGCAGCCTTCTCCATCTTAATTGATCTCAACACCTTTAAAAACTCTTCTCTTGATATTTCCTCACCATCATCCACATCATAGTCCTCCCTTTCCTGCACTTTCTGTTCATGGTCATCAATATTTGTATCCCCGAGCGTTTCCACAAAATATTCCCTCCACCTCTCCATGATTAATTTGCCCTCTGTCACTGCATTTCCTTTCTTATCTAAGACTTGTTTTAGAGGACATTTCCTCTCATTCCCCATGTCCAAAACTTTGAAATACTTTCGGTTTTCCAAGTTATGTCGTTCCATTCTTTGCCCAAATTCTGTCCATTCTTTCCTCTTTTCTTGTAACACCAAATACTTCACTCTTTTCCTCTGGTTCTTGTATTGTGCATATATGTCTATATTCCTCTCCCTCAGGTATTGCTTCCATATTTCCTTCTTTTTCCTTACTTCCTCCTTGATTTTGTCATTCTACCATAACGTCCTCTTTCCATGTTCAACTCCTTTTTTCTTCCTAAGTGTTTTCAGCTGCTCCCAATATGATTTCCTTAAAATTCTGCCAACACCTGATATCTTTTTCTAACTAGCATGTTGCTTAACCTATATGATGCAATCTTTTCCTTCTGCTGAGCCTTCTCCCATGCAACCATATGTATTTATTATATTAAGCTATCAAAATTACCGTTACACCTAAATATTTTTTAAACCGTACAAAATTTAAAAATTTTTTTTTGGATTTAAGCAAGCTATCATCAAAGCATATTTTTAATGTACAGGTGTTCGGCTCTTCAACTTGCTTCTTTCAAATGAAACACTCTGTATATTTTTACATTTGTGAATTCTACGATTAAATTAAGAAAATATCGTAATTATTCCAAGTTAGTCTAAACTCTTAAACATCAAACTAAGAATAATTCCCCACATACAGAGCGTTTATTTTAACCAGTAGGTTAACATAAATATCAAATGATAAAAATAAATTTATAGTAAATGTTCTAATTGCCAACCCTGAACGGCTACACATAAATTCACGCAAACAGTATAAGTGTTCATCAGTAATATTTTGAGCTTTTTTATGAATACTCTTCTTTATCATGTGTATATTTCTACATTTTTTACTTGACAGAACCATTGCAATATAAATGACAGCTCCAAAAAAGTTAGTTGTGAGATTTATGATTTTGATGATCAGTATTTATTCATTATTTCTGATCAATGATAAGTTTTTAATGCAAAATAAAATGATTTTACTAAGGTTATTATTAAATTCCACTACAGTAGGAGGTAATAATAGTTCGAGGAACAATTTTAACTAAATCCTATAGTGACTTCTATAGAAGATATCAACCTAAGGAAAGGTAAATATGAGTACAAAAATATTATGAAATTAAATTACCCATATCTTCAGGTTTTCCGAAAGACAAACGTCTGTTGGCTCTCTTTTTGATTATGTTTTTTTTCCTGAAAATAGTGTTATGTTTTCTTTTGGTTGATTACATGGATTCCTGTTTAGTGAAAGGGTCAAAGTGTTATACCTGTCTCATTCCCATTAATAATTTAGGGAAAAAAATGTTGGCACTCTTTTATGCCCAAATTGTCATGCAGATTTTTCATGACACTTAATAATATTGAAGATGGTGTTTTCAAGTTTTTGAACTATGTCTCAGTTCTAGCCCCTGGGGGTCGCACGGACATTAGGTCATTTTGAATAGATTCTCTATTCTATCGAAAGAGTTTAGGCCAATATTTCAATTGGAAATAAGATGTTGAATCTTTCTCATACATAGCAGCATCCCTAATTAAATCCTTATAAATCTTAGAATTTGGCCAAAATTTGACATACGCGTGTTTACACAGCAATTTTTAAATATTTGTTTGTCTGGTTCTTTTGTTTAATAGGTATGCAAATAGTATAAACAAAAGTTACTAAATTAACAAAATAAAGGCGGTCATAAAATTTAATTAATCACTTTATTTGTTTGATAACAATACTTTATAAATTGCAACAAAATACATTTATAACATGAGTATATTAATAGTCTTCATAAAATACAATAAATAAGTGACATAAATTTAAATAATTTGAGCTGTAATCACAACTTTCAATAAATAGTTTCTTTAAAATTTATGAAAGACAATACAATTAGTAAATTTGGTTCAATAGACTACACAATTTATCTATTTATTATCTATATTACCTACAATAGTCCTTTTTTAAAATTAACATATCAAAGATAACAAACACACTTTGCGACAAATAGTTTTATATCACCGATTAAATGAAACTGAAATTATAGTTCCTTTTATTTACGTTATGTTACAATGAAGGATGTAATATAATATGTTACAGATTATTCACGAAAGTTACTTACAAACATTTATATGTAACATAGTTCCTTGTGCAATCAGTATTAAATAAAATAAAGTTGATATAAAAATATATATGATATGAACAAGTAATATAAAGGAATACTAATCCCTCCTTATAATCTGTATATATGAACTGTAACCAACATTCAATATTATTCTATAAAAAATTACATCTTTAAAATGAATCTTAAATATGCATATCATATAATAACAAATTACCTAAAAATGTTTGTTAAAAAATAATTATCTGTGTATAAATAATAAATAAAATAGAAGTAAATACTTAAAATAAAATAAATTTAAATACAAAATAAAGCATCTAAATAAAATACTGCTGAATAAAAGAATTAAATTTCACTAAAAATTAAAATACTCAGAGCCTGTTCATCTAAGTGACAGAATCTATTATGTTTAATCTTCATCTTCTCTACGCTCTTCTACTGTCATGTATAAACCTTCCTCTTCGTATGCAGAGTCATGTTTGGCCAAAATACGGAGCAAGGGGCGAAGCTTCAGCCACCATTGCTCCTTTGGAATACGTGTACTGTAAATAAAAAAGAAAATACATTAATAAAAAGTGTAAATATATACATACACGGGTGATAAAAATTGACCCCCATACATTTATCATTAGTGTTTGAGAGTTGTACAGAATATTATAAGGAGTAAGGTGCTGTTAATAGATTAAAAACCCCAAATCCCATGCACAAAAACCGAAGTAAAAAATTGATCATAACTTTATTTAAGATTTACTCAAAATTGCCATAAAATATACAATTACCTTTATCTACTTTACAAAAGAGGGTTACACAATATTGATAACTTATAGGAAAATATAATAAGCATTTAACCCTAACCAAAAACATTCGCACACATACAGATTTTCAAAATAAAACATAGTAGTATTCGAAAGTTCATTTAATATCTCAGTACTCTAAATTTTTTTGGTCAAAAACCATTCGTATTCATATTTTAAATTCTCACATATCCAAAACTCTCTAAAAACAGAACGTAATCAAAATCTTATGTGCTCTTATATCTTAGAAACTACACCCACTATCCGAAAAAGATAACCCTATAGAGACTTAAATAATTTCTTTGGTCCATAGAACAAATTTTTATCAATGAGTTTATTTTATAATTTTGTAATTAAATATGCTAAGGCAACAGCATTTTTGTTGCAAAAAAAATATCTGAGCCAAGATCAAAATGAAGGTGGCATTGTGATGTTGATGTTGAGTAACGCAGAAAAATATTTTAAGTATATAAATAAAGATAAAAATAATAGAAGGAGTTAGTATATGATTACTCAGAGTTGGTGTCAAAGTAAGGTTTTAATCTTGTAGACAATAACTACAAATAGTGCATTGTTATAACATCTACTGATATTTTGAGTACACACCTACTCAATCATTTTATAATCATTAATTTAGTTCTGCACCACAAGGTTCTGTTAATTCACTTGTGATATCAGGTATCAAACTTAGATTAAAAATATTCCTACTTCTTAAACATTAGATTTGATAAAAGTTGCTATATTTTTGATGTTATGAATTTTTTGTACATTCAAAAATTGTATATTATATAGTTTACAACATTTAACAAAAATATGATAATTGGTATCTCCAAACAACAATTGATCGGTAAAATTTAGTAACTATTTTTAAAAAATTTTAATTTACCAACATTTGAAAATATTACTATCAAATTGATTGTAATCATTTGAAAACTTTGAAATATATGTTTTCAAAATGAATGTAATTCATAGTGGTAGAATAGAACTCAATATACATCTAACTTTTTATTTAATCTGTTTCATTGAAAATATTGTATTATTTACATTGTATTTACCTTAGTGTAAATCTGTCTTTAAAGATATCTCATCAATATTAAAAAGTTTCTCTATCTTTTTTTACTATTATGTAAATAGACTGTGTGTTGTTACAAAGTACAATTTCAATTAAAGGTTAAATGTTATTAATATGTAACTTGAGATTAATTTTTTTCAATCCCAATTTCAGATATTTCCAAATGTGTAGATAAAATTTCAATATTTTATTACTTACACAAAACTATTCATATCAACAAAGATAATATTTATAACCTAAATTCTGTGCTGTTAATGAATTAAAGCGTGTCCCAAAGTTTTAGTTTTTTTTCTTTGCAGAGGTAGTACATTATTCTAACATAACTTTATTGATATAAGAAGCCATCAACAGTAATTACCTAGCAGTTTTTCTTTAATAAAGAAGACCATTAAAAAGCAAGTTTCCTTTTCTGTTCTATATCTGTGCATTTAAGTTACTGTTAGTTCGAATTCTTCTGATTATTCTAGGTAAAAAGTTTATATAAATATAGAAATAGTTGAAATAATTATTAATATCTCAAAATCAATTTGAAATATAAACTTCTATTAATTGATGCTCCAACTTTTCAGAGTACTATCCATTGTTTCAATTTTCATTCTGATCATGCATGTGATATGATAGAATCTTTGCAGTAGGTGGTAATGTGTGAAACTTATTGTACTATCACATAATTTAACTTAATTATTTTGTATAGAGTGCAACAATACAGTTTTGAGCTGTATAAATTATTATGATCAAAATATAAGATTAACTGTAAATTTGGACTGCAATCATCACCATTTTTAAGCAAATATACAGTATTTTAGAAAGCAAGAAAAATGTAAAAATAAAATAAATTATAGTATATAGCAACCGCAATAATAATAATGCAGAACAAAGAATAAATTGGTATTCTTCAATTGAACAAACAGTATAACCATATAAAGAACGTCAAGCACATGATATTTGTGTGGCAGAGCATTGGTTGAATAATGAAAACTATCAATATTATAATTTTTGTGAAGATACTTCGCGGTCGATTCCATATATCACATTTCTCAGTTGTCGACAGAGAGGCACTACCAGTTTGCTGCTGAGCACCTTGTGATATATTTTAACAGTATAATGTACATTGTTTTGTGCGATTATTTTTATATAGATCTACTGGATACATCTAAGGCAAACTACCTGACTGCTATCAGGAGTTACAACTTGGACCAAATAATTCTTGAAGCAACTGTAATATGTTTTGCAATGCAACTGAGTATAGAGCTTTCAATTTGGTCATTGGTATAACGGACCATGAGGATCAGAAAAGGACTTGTAATATGGTCAAAGAAATGTTGGAATATAATAAAAGCTTATTATATAACAGTATTAGGGCAGAAGATTGGGGTCCATCATAGTGAGGACCATCCATCCAGCGAATACAGAAATTTCCTCTGCAAATTTCTGAAAAACTTTGAAGAGGCCTTTCCTCATAAGGTGAGAAACACTGATATCTGAAGAAGTCTGACAGACTAAAGAAGCTCTCGAGTTAGTATACATTGTCCACAAGTACACTGGGTATGTGGACATTGGGAACATCTTCATGCGAAACAAAAAGAATTATTATACTTGTACAGAAAACCATAAAACATATTTTATAAACCAAAGTCAGAACAAGCAATCATCAATATGGAAAGTAATAAATAAATAAACCGAAAGAACAAAAAAACCAATACCTACAGAGGATATGCCAACATGTCATCAGTTTAATGACTACTTCACTGGAATCACAGATGTTGTCCAATGTGTAAGAGTCAGTAATACAACACTAATGGGATGCTCTGAGATTTGTGACTTCAAATATCTTCTATTTCTATTTGGCACTATCTGAATTACATATAAAGAAACTTAAAGATTGTTAAGGATATTTTTAACCTTGTCAGACTGATGAAGATTGTTGAGCCACTCATATTAATGCATGCATTTTTCAGAATTAAATGAGATGGCCAAGGTTATGCCAGTGATGTCGAAGGACAACAAATTTCAGTACTACGGCTTCCAGGATGTTGCTCTGAAGCTCATGTATCCATATTTGGAAAGTATATAGCAGATCATCTATCTTCATGGGAGAAACAATGATATAAAGACGATAACCAAAGGTGAACTGTGAATTAGAGCTGTTCTTTCCATTATGCTGATGACATGACATTGCTCATTAGTGACCGATATCTGGACGTTCTTGCAGGGAGGGCTAGTGCAGTTTGTACGCATGGTTTACTGCAAATGAGCTCGCATCATACATATAATGATTCTCACAACAAACAAAAATTCCTGGGTATCTACTTTGATAATCACCTTACTAAGCATTGTCAAATAGACCATCTTTGGTCAAGGTTGTCTTCGGCAGTGTACGATATTAGACAAATATCAAAAATTATTAGTGGCAATGCAGTAAAAGTAACCAATGTTGTTCTGTTCTATTCCCACCTTGTTTATGGAAAAACTGCATGGGGACATTCGATGGAGGGGTATGGACCCATTTGTCGATCTCTTTTTCAGAAGCACAAATTACTTACCTTAGCAAATATCTACATACTGCACAAGATCTTAGAGACAAGACATTCAGAGACTGTCAGAAAATCAGACATACATCATTACCACCCCATAGGCATAATAATTTGGATATCAAAATCCACAATTGTGCAGTAGATTTAATTCTTCCTTCTCCAAAAGATCACTGAATGTCACTGCAAAGCAATGGTGTTTATCAAGTCTCTTGTTCCTATGGTATGATTTATATTGGAGACACAGGTTTTACTTGTTTAAAGGAATATGAACGGGTAATCATCGTGAAACATTTTATTAGAAGATAATTAAGTATAGCCCGGAGATCCATTATATGCCCCAACAACAATTAAAAAGATGATGGTTTTCAACATCCGATTGTTTGGGGGATCCCCCCAGAGTCCCTATTTTCCTCCTACATGCAGTATCAACTATCCGAATAGTACCTCTTTTCCTAGAACGCATCTCTCTTCTTTGCCCTTGTTTATGTAAACAGGGCCTACCCTATAAATAAGAACCATGGAAGTCTATTATATTTACAATTAGTAGAAAACTTAGTAAATTTTATTTCATCAAATTATAATAAAATACATTAACTTCTGCCTGTTTTATGAATAAGGCATCATATGCTTGGCTTCATGTACAAATTCTACTAAATTATGATTAGCTAGCAAACGGAGTAAAGTGCGATCTCTCATCCACCATGCCCTTAGATTAGATTTACGGTGCCTAAAATAACAAATAAGTTAACAAATAATAGCACTGCGTGTAATTATTTCAAGCTGCTTAAATCCCCTTTGAATATTTTACCTAAGTATAAATAATGCTAATGACATTTATTATGGTGATAAACTAGTTGATGGTGTGTTAGAAGTAAGTAGTGCTGAGCAAGAAGTATTGATTCGTAACTAAAGTATTTGTTACTTGTGAAGATTCGAAGTAACGAATACTTATAAATAAAACATCATTAATGAATACTAAAAGTAATCAGTATTGAAAGTAACGAATTCTTGAGTAAAAAATACATTATTAACGAATACATAAGTAACGAATACTTTAGCAACGAAAAACTGTATTGAAAGGAGATGCGTACATTATTTAATTTCCATTTTATGCCCGAGCTATTTTCTTATAATGTTTTTGAATAGACACACTGACACCCAGTGCGTCTATTCGAAAACTTGCCCACAGATGTGCCCTGTTAGTGCATTGAGATTTTAACCTGCGTGACTACTATGCGTGCTATAGGTAGTTGGCCTATATATTTGTATTCTTGTTTATATTTACATCAAATTAATTTTTCAATTACCTACGTTGATTTGTTGTAATTAACAAGAAAATATGTACCTATGTCAGTAATATTTAAAATAAACTTCTTGATTAATTATAATTTTTCATTGAAATAATTATAATTATTTTTTGAATTACACATAAACAAGCCACAATTTTTGTGTTTATACACTACCATAACCAAGAATTGAAATCGAGTACACACATATGACTGCACTGTTGCACTAAAGAAATTGGCACCAACTCAAAAACTCGTGAGAGAGATCCCAATAGAATACGATTCGAGCGTAAGAGTTGCCTTAGGTTGACCAATTGAAAAAGCTATTTAAAGCAAAATATTTGTAAATAGCTTGTAACGATCTCTTTGATATTTCTTTAATAAAAAAAATTTATTTTCAGTCAGAGATTTACTGCTCCTGTGTAAATTATGAATATTTATTTATAGTTAGAAAATTAATCTTGTTTTAAACTATTTATTTCAAGTGAGAATCGTGAGGAATGATCTTTTTTCTGGACTTGTGTTTCAAAGGTAGATCTTTTGATGACATTGATTTCTCTATACTATATTCATCTAGATAATAACAGTGGAAATCTATTACACTTAATATTTGTATTCTATTTTTTATAGTGGCAAGTAACCAGTTACTGCTACTTTATTTTTTCTGCTTTTCCTAATATATCTGTGTAATATATATGTGTAAATTATCATATGGTACATATTCTCAATCAAAATTTAGAATAATCATAAACGATATTTTTTTACATGCAGTTATTTAATTTAGTTAGCCTCCAATACACGCTTCGTATGTAAAACAAAGTTAATAGATTTCTACTTTATTAAGTTTATATTTAGCTTAGGTAGTAGAATATCTTGGAAAGAAAAATATTACAGAAAAATGTAATAATATTTCAGAAATTTAACACATGTTATTTTGACGATCACAAGGATACATTATAAAGCCAATTTGTATAAATTCAATTTATTACAACTATGCTAAAAAAAAACATTTCAATTTTACTTAATATCCCGTCAAGTCGGCAATGGACAACCGAGGCTGGTTTAAATGGTAATACATATTTATATTTGCAGACCAGCCTAGAATTTTAATTAACGGACGAAGTTCCATCCACCATTTCTCATTTTTAGATATCCTATGCCTAAAATTTTGCACAAAAAATAAATTGATCATTCTTAGAGAATAAATTACTTCAGTTAAGTGGTTATTAAATTACTAATTTTGTTTAGAATTTAGTCTATATTCGGAGGTCTTAAAAAAATAAAATTTACCATTGAAGATGGATTCTCTTCCATTCATATTCTTTTAAACACATATATGAGGTAGGTTTAAGAGAAAGCAGGTTTAACATAAAACAAAATATGATCAAATTTGTTACTATCCAAAAATGTTTTGGATTTACACTATTAAGGTGCTAAATACCATTTTTCTAGCAAATATATAACTTGGAAGTCAATAATAGCATAGAAACTAAGATATACTATATATACTATCATATTTAAGTATACCTATTTATTTATTTAATCTAATACTCTAACAGACTATGGTCCATTTATAAAGTAGGCTTATTACATATAAGTTACATAGATACAGATAGTAAAAATGAAATAATACTAAGGTAGGACTTAGGGAGAGATGGAACAAATCTACATGCTCGTCAATGCTGTGGAGTGTTGAGCATATCCTATATATTGGGGAGTTAACCAGGACATTACTTCAGGCATGGGAGAAGTAAAGCAGGTGTTGGTGCCTAACGGAAGTAGTGGTTGAATGAATGTTGATATATGCAAGTGAAGCACGGTCATCGATTAAGTTGTGGAGAAGTTAGCCTATTATTTTTTGACGGACATTTAAAGAAGTCATATGGAGGGTTTCCAGGAGTGTACCATTGGGATATCCTTGCTCTGGGTAGATGTGGAATGTACGAAAGAATAGATACTTGAGGAATTTTCTCTGGATTCTTTCAATAAGCATGTCATATTACCTGTTAAAGGATTCCAGATTGTGCAGCAGTTTTCTAACTTGGAACGTACAAATACATAGTACAAAACATTAAATGCGTCGGGATAGGAAAGTCTGTTTGACAATCTTATCACGAAGCCAAGCATTTGATAGGCAGAAGAAGTGATATCAAAAATATGGTAGTTGAAGGAGAGACGACTATCAAATTTGACACCAAAATCAGTAATGGTTTCACAGCGTGCTAGTTGGGATTCAGATATTTTATAAGAAAAGATAATGGGGGTTTGTTTTCTGGTATAAGTCATCGTTTTGCACTTATTAATGTTGAAGTACAGTTTATTGGAGTAACATCAATTGTGGAGTCTGTCGAGATCAGACTGAAGAGAGATGCAATCGTGGAGATCATTAATGCGGGCATATAGTTTGAGGTCATCGGCAAATAGCAGCTTGGGGTTAACATTTATAAATTAAAAGAACAACAGAGGGTCTAAGACAGATCCCTGAGGAATACTAGAATAAATGTTTCTGAAGTATAGCCAAGTTGATGTACAAATAACCTACGATCAGAAAAGTACGAAGAAAAGAATTTGGTTAAAAAGTCAGAAAAACCAAAAGCTTGAGGTTTCATGATAATAATCTTGTGATCAATGCGATCGAATGCTTTGGCAAAGTTAGTATATATAATGTCTACTTGACTCTGATTGGCAATTGTTGATGAGACGAACTGTATGAAGGAGCAAAGATTTATTATATATATATATATATATATATATATATATATATATACACTTTAACCAAATTCTTTTCCTCGTACTATGTATTACCTATGAGCTAAGATGCCGTTGCTTCAATGGCTTCAATTAAAAATGAGTGCCAAAAGTGTCAGATAGTATAAATGTCAAATTTATGACATTTATAATAAATAAGGATTCGTCATACCCACCCGGCTATGGAAACACAATTAGTGTGTGTCAAAACAAGAATATAAAATGTTTAATGTGATTAACAGTAGACACTTCGAATATCCCTTCCAAATGTATAAACATGACGTGTGATAGAACTAGTAAAATAATTGTTGTAAACTTCAATTCATTTAAATATTCTTGAATAAATGTGGTTAATTTAGCATAATTTATAGCAAAGGTATATTGTTAAACAAAGATAGGTAGCAAACTATGATATAATTGCATTTATAACTATTATATAAATGTATATAAACTTCCAAGTACTACTTAATGAATGGATTGATTAAAGTTCTGTATCAAACGAAAATGAATGACTATTTAATTTATATAGATAACTTTCATAATTGTCTTTAAGAGACTATTTAACTAAATTGACGTATTCAATATTGTGTTAACTCAAAGTAGTGGAGCCCAACTGCCAATCATCTACTTCTTTATCTAAAAATTGTGTAACTGAAACATTTTATATTTCAAATAACCCCTACAAAAAGGGGCAACATTCATGTGTTAGCTGATCATACCTACTTCATGGAAATTTAAACACCAGCTGTATCCTTTGTATAATGCATTGACTTATCACTATTTTATCGATTAGTGACCTATGTTCAGTTCTGATGAAATAATTTAGTATTTTACAGACAAAACTATTAACTATTTTTATAATGTTGCATGAAAGTAGGTGCAAATTTGGTGATGAAATAATGCCCATGAGTAAGATCATCTAACTCTATAATATCAGCACCCCAAGACAAGAAAATATAGTAACTCTACAATTGGCGATATTGAAAGGGTGTAAATTGCCATTTTTCGGCATCTGCTTGACGAGGTACTCGGATAGTACTGAAATAACTTTAAGTTGTCGATTTGACACATTCAGTAAGTCTTCTAAACTTACTTTTGTGTTTAGCTTTCATCTCCACCGCTGTGGCCAATAAATAGCGAAATAGCGTTTACAAGTACACAATAGATGGTGCAACTATCTACATTTTTCAACTATAGTAATGATGACGAAAGCTTATCTTAATTTGTTGTTTCAGTTTAGTATCAAGCATTAGGAAATTTTAAGATGCTATATACAATGTTAGTACTATATATATATATATATATGTATATATATATATATATATGTATATATATATATATATGTATATATATATATATATATATATGTGTCGGTAAACTACGAATATTTTTTTATTTTATGACTAGTACTTCAGTTTATACTTAGCACCTACACCTAGCACTTTTCAGAGCTGCATGACATTCTGAAATTAGCACTATTAAGAGCGACATGTCTTGATAATTTCCCCAGCAACGGTGGATGAAACATAGTCAAAAATAAAAGCCAAGTCTACGTACTGAATTAATATCTTTTAGTATTCACAAGTGATCACTATTCCGTTTACTCCTTTATCCATATTCTTTCTTTACCTTATATTTTGCTATGCAACGTGTAGATTTGGTACTTAAATTCAATACTTTTATTGTAAGTATATATTCACTATGTCTATATTGGATGCCTTCCGATTTACTAGATCACATGCTGCTGACTAACGTCTCATTAACACAACCCTTTTCTGTAATTAATTTTATTTGACATATTAACATGTTCGTTTGCATACTTTCACAGTTATATTATCGTTTTTTGATTTTTCTTAGAAACTTAGTAATCTTGTGTTTTCGCCGCCTTTCGTGTTTGTACGTTGGCACTCAATAGTTCTGTTTGAACTATCATTCTATTTTCCTATCAAAAAACCAAGTTGAAAATTATTTAAGTCTACAACTTTCAAAGGTCTGCACTTTAAAATTGTGTATAATAGCAATAACTGACTGTTAATATATTGTAATTTTTCGTTCCTTCTAAATTCGGTGTAAGCATAACCTTGTTGTGAGAAGACTGCCTTGGTGCGATGACATAAATGTACGCTGAGATATTTTCCACCTGCTTTACGTAAACCTGTGTATGGTCTTAGCGTGCTATTTTGGTGAGTTTTACCTCACCATTTAGTTTCCTAGCATGTTTTCACACAAATGGTTTCCGAAAATTTAACCTATGAATAAAGCTTTCATGTAATAGACTTTCGTCTTAGTATTACACCGATGTTTGGATAGTAACAACAAGCTACTCTTCATATATTCACATAAATGTG
>JAWQRN010000661.1:0-27397 GCA_033557685.1 Sperchopsis tessellata | reverse complement strand
GCAATGTGCCAGTGGCATAAGGTGGCGGATGAGCTTATACAAGGTAAGAGTTTGTTTTCCATTATGAGCGGCTTATCGACGGCATTTGTTCTCCATATTGGAGCAACTGATTTATTAAACTTGTCAACCAGCAAGGCAGCGTGACAAGTTATATCTTAACTCACCAAAATGACGGACACTATAAAACTACTACCCTCATTTTCCGTAGGCCCGTATACCCTCAGTAAAAACAGCTACTGAGACAACCGTGAGAAGACAGGGTGTGGTAAGAAATCGCATAATATAGAAAATTGCTAAAAAATATAAAATGTGTGTATCTACAACTGCCACACACTACTCAACAAAACAAAACTAGATTCAATGGTATGTTAAAGGTCTGAGTGAAGTATGAATAAAATAGGAAGAGCGTATTCAGCTGCAGAATGGACATATGTTTTACAAGAGCACTAGCAGGGGGAAAAACCCATAAGTTGGTTTCATGGTTCACAAAAAACAGAATAATCAAGTTGCAAAGCGTATCTGTCACAAAATTAGAAATAAAGATGGTATAAACCCCAAATTCTGCAAATTTATGTCCCAATATTAGATATTTCAATGAGATGGTTGCGGAAAACTCCCATAAATAGATATACAGACTTTCATGAGAGATAAAATGCACATTTGAAAATCTTCTTATTAGATTTTAGTTTAAAAGTAGGCGAAAAATCACCAGGAGATCAGGTTTTAGGAGCCTTCGGCATTAAGCACGAGGAAACATACTTGTAGACTTTGCAGAATTAAAGAATCTGTATATAGCAACAACATGTACGCTAAGAAAACATCACGCACCTAGATCTAGTTATACCCCAATAACAGCAGGAACGTGATTGACTACATACTAACTATTACCACCATATAACACTGCACAGTTCTGAACCGCTTTGATACTGGAATAGATCACTGTGTTATTAGAAGTAGAATATTTTTAAATGTACAATTAGAAAAATGCCACAGCTATTGATTAATTTCAATCAATAGCTGTGGCAGAAAAATTAAACCTGGACCGTCTAAAATCTAATCAAGAAGTATTTCAACTAGAGCTTAAAAATAGATTTGTTGCTCTGGAAGAATATAATGATGGCAGTCTCATTTGTTGGGTAAATATAGTCACATGTAAATTATCAATAAACGAAACTAGACAAAACACGGTTTGTGAATAGGATTCAATATATTTTGCACTTGGAAGTGAAATCATGAACAATTACGAATAGACGTAAGATATGTACACATGCTTGCGGAATTGCGAAATGCAAATTGCGGAACGTTTCCTATTGGCTGATACATTTTTAATGTAACGGCGGGAAATATTCGTCCGAATATTTTATGAAAATTACGATGCCGCAAAAAGTTAAATAAGTTTCATTTTTTTGCGAAATTCTTGCCGCAATCTTTAATTTCATTGCCGATTTCTAACCAAAGTTGTAATGTTCGGCGCTTGTACCGTTACTAACAGCATTTAAAGAATTATTATAGCTACAGACATAAATTCTTCTATTACTTTTTAATTTAATTCAAACCTTTTGTTTTGAACACGTTTGTTTTTAATGACGTTTTGAAGGTTAAATGTCATTTTTTACCAATAATAAAGATTGGACATTATAATCCCCCGAATTTTCCGAAATTTTACGAATGCATGTGGACGTTGTTATTTTACGTCCGAATCGTAATTCGGATTTCGCAATTCGTGAGCATGTGGACATACTTTAATTCCTAAGCGTACGACTCATAAAACCATCGATTGTATGTCACACCAGCTGATACTTGAACAGCTCGAGAAATTCGGTACCAAGTTAGGTCCCTTGAATCTTTTTATGCTGTACCTTACTGCTAGCAGCATGAATACATACGTTTCTAGATTAAAAGGTATTGTCAAAGAGTTATTTTACTTAGGTGTCTAGCTCCCTAGATTGTATGGATTATGTAAAATGTATTATCTAAAACTTTCTGTTAGAGCGATCGTAAGTTTTACACTCTCTTACGCCTATATATTGAGTTGCTTTGGATAGTTTTTGAGACGTAATCTCGCCCTCAGTTGGAAATGCTCTAAAATACGTGCCAGCTTATTGTTGTCACTTGGCAGTTGACTCTTTTTCCTTTGTTGTGTTTTCAATAAGTTCACTCTTTTCTTTGTGGCTGATTGCTTTCATTTTGCCATTCGTCATTTGCTCAACTGAAATCTCAGCAACCAAGCTTCTCATCGTTAATTCTGTGGGTAGACTTCCTCGGCCACAGTAAATATCTTCAGGTGTTCTGTATTTTGGCTTTTGTTTTTGCCAACTTTTCGTGCGCCGTTACAGGGGACATTATCAAGACATATAGCTCTTAAGAGTGCTTATTATAGATGATATAAAAAACAACAAATCTTGTCGTTCCACAAAGTTTTTTTAATATATATAACTAACTTTCGACCACACTAGGTCATATTCAAGCGTTTGAGTCAGCTCTAATTATAAATTATCATGCAACTCTAAAAAGTGCTAGATTTAGGTGCCAACTAGCTCTAAAATTTATGTTATTCTATTATTACAACTTTTTAGAGCTGGTCGGCACCTACATTTAAAATTTTTCATAGCTACATAGCAATCTATAATTAGCACTTTTAAAACCTACATGTCGAAATTATCTCCCGGAAAACCTGAAGATATACTCACAGTTACGTTGGCATTTATTTTTTTCTGTTCAGTTTATGAAACTGAGTTTTGGTTTGAATATGGGATGTCATCTTAGGCCTTAGCTAGTTGACATTTGTATGGACTAACTTTAACCATCTTGTCTGTGTTCTTGACACAACTTTTTTTTAATCCTTCGGTGGAAACATTTGGTCGTCTTAATGTCATGTGCTTCTCTCGGACACAACTTCACAACTGCATAAATAACTATATAAATAGAGAACCTATCAGCATAGGTCAGTTTGTAAAATTTAAGTGGCACTTTCTACCATATTTTCATCATTTCTATGAATTCGTTAAATTTTTTAGGAAGCCCAGAATTATAGTTTCCTAGTTGCTTTTGTAGAATGTATTTTTCGAAGGAAGATTAACAGGACTTTAATCTACATCTACATCTTCCTCTTTTGATGCACATTTTTCTTTGCCATTCGATGGTGTACTACATTATAATCAAAATTATTCAGAAAGGTAAATGTAAGAAATATGTTTAATAATTATTACAATTTCAAGAGCATTTATATTAGGAATTAGGCCATCATTTAAACTAGGTTTTATAGCAGTGTATCGTATTTTAGTCGTGATTATGGTATAATGGATCTAGAATTTACAATTCCAATACACCTAATTTTGTATTTCCACTTTAATATCGAAAATGTCTGTAACTTTGCAGTAATGTATCTAAACTCAACATTACCGAAAACCTGAACCACACTGTGATGTGTATTTATTTTGGTCTTTATGCGGTCATCATTTAGTTTTATAAAGCAATTTATATTTATTAACAAATATTCCACATTTTGTTTGTTTATTTGGCATGTCTATATTTTATATTTGGTCTGTCTTTTAATTTTATTTAATTTATACAAATTTTATTTATCCATATGTAAAACAAGCTTTTATATTTATTCAGCTGTAAATTTATTTGTAATAATGTTTTCTATTAGTTGGTACATGTGAGGTTTTATATTGTATGTTATGAGATTATTCATACATATATGTATTGTATGTATGTGTTTACTTGTTTTATTTGCTACCATAAATATTTCAATTTGTAGGTTGCTGTTAATTAATGAAATATTTACAACAGCTTCTAAGTATTTTATTTTTGTGCTTTCAAAATAAAAATTCTAACATTTTAGCCTCTAATTCTATAGTTGGATAGAACTTATTTTTCCTTGCCAAGACATCATTATTTTTCCAAAACCATATTGTAAAATTTTTAAATGGTAAGCCTAAGCTAACAGTCTATATACTAGATTTAAACACATTTCCTAAAATCGAAAATATTTCTGAGAAGTAGGGGTGTTCCATATTACACATAAATTGTATGAAATTCCAGTAAGAAACACCAACTGTCATCCTCAAGACAAACTATAAATGAAACTGGCCTCGTTAGTAGAATGAAATAAATGAACATGAACAATAAACAATCAAATGTATTTGAGAAAATACAAGCACTTACAATTTAAAATAATATATAACACAAACAAATCAAGCCGCAAGGGACAGTAAGAAAAATGCAGGCATGCAAAACCAAGAGAATCAAGCCATACAGAATGAATACAGATACATGAAGAAATACAAACTCGAAAACACTTGCAAATGATAGACCGCCCAATATACAATAGCTTAAAATAAACAGGAAAAGAAAATCAAAAGTTAAAACCTACCTAATAATAAAGACAATAAAATTAATAAAACAAAAGACACATACGAAAATGTTTCGAGCCGAAATTCATACTGCAAAGATTTATTAGATAATGTAAACGTCAAGCAAGAAGTGGCAATTTGAAATACCTATAGTATAATTCGAGATAAAAGTGTCTGTAACCTAGAAATATGAAATCCAGAGAGCACACCTAATAAATTTATTAATGATTGACTACAGCTGTAGCGGGAGGGGTTCGGTTATCATTCCCAGTGGTACAATTAATATATTTAAAACAGAAGACATTAAAGATGAAACCTCGACAACACAACGTCTGTGAAACTATCTGGAATTGACACATTTTCCTTACAAATTTACAGATTTTCCAAAGCGTTCAGACGAATGTTTATTACCTCCTTTGTTAATAGAGAGATCTAAAAAATTAAGCACAGCACCGCAATCTTTTTCCATGGTAAAAAATATTGGTGTGAAGATTATTAAGGTACATTAAGAAGTCGGAAATAGAATTGAAGTCACACGTCCATCACCAAATGATATCATCGTATCTATACCCGTAGAAAGTGTGCTTGATATTATTGGTATGCATCTTCGCATTAATGATCATTAATTTGATAAGATTGGTGGTGTTCCTCCTCTTCGTTGTTGTCCTTTGGTCATCATCTGAATGCTTTGGAAAATCTGAACATTTTTAAGGAATATGTGTCAAATCCAAATAGTTTAATTAGGTATTCTGTGGTCGAGATTCCATCTTTAATGTCTTCTGTGCTACATATATTACATTTTAAATGTTCCACCGGTAATGATAACCGACTTCCTCCCTTTCAAGATCTCAATCGTTTAAGATTGTATAAGGTGTGCCCTCTGATTTTCATATTTCTAGGTTATGGACACTTTATCTCGTATTATACTCCACCTATTTCAAATTATCATTTCTCTATTGACATTTACATTGTGTTATAAATCTTAGCAGCATGAACTTCTGCTCGAGACATTTTCGCATGTGTCCTTTGTTTAATTGATTTTATTGTGTTTATTTCTAAGAAGGTTTTAACTTTTGATTTTATTTTCTTGTTTGTTTTCCACTTTGTGTATTGGGTTTCCTATCATCTACAATTGTTTTAGAGTTTCTATTTCTTCGTGGATCTGTTTTTATTCTGGATAGCTTGATTATCCTGTTTTTACTTGCCTGCATTTTCCTTGCTGTCCCTTGCATCTTGATTTGTGTGTGTGTCGTATATTATTGGAAATTGTTGTTGCTACTCTTTTGTCGTATATATTTGATTGTTTCTTGTTCATGTTTATTTGCATCTACTAAAGAGACCGGTTTATTTTACAGTTTGTCTTGAGGTTGAGGCGTGATGCCTCGAAGCCGGATAACAAAAATTAATAATTAAATAGTGTATAGACAGTTGGTGTTTCTTTATAGAATTCTACATCTATTATGTATACATTCCCTAACGATAATGGGGTCATTTAATTGTAGCGATATCACGTAATCGTGTATCATTTCAAAATACTCCTGAATAAAAATTTGAGTCGGAATTGTTCCAGATTCGGTTTATTATATGCTGGTGGAATATAAAAAGTTCAGTAATAAAACATGAAATATAAAGTTCAATGAACATAGCTGTCATAAATATTGTAACACGTACAATGGCAATAAATTGAGACATACACTATGAAATGTGTATGATCTGTCTATTTTATTGCAATCTTTATCAGGTTTAGAAGTGTTGTCACCATGAGCTGCATTGCTATCGTAAAACCAACATGTATTGAACACCGAATTGTGTTATGCATTATACAACAATTTTTAAATTTTATGTCACATAGAAAATAAAAATTGAAACTCAAAATGATACCTGCAAAAACAATGCACCCATATATTTATAATACATACTGTGAGTTTTTCAAAAACATTACTAAATTTTGTTTGTGTTGCTGTCAAAAATACAGTTGTTAGTGAAACTTTAAGTCGATAGATATATATTCTTTTTCAATATATCTAATTAAAATATATATATCAAAGTTATTTTTCTAGAAAAATCATGTCTTAATATAAATCGATAAGTTTAATTGTACAACTACGAGAGTGTTCCTATGAATAAAAGCAATATATACTAGTTAATGAAACTCCTTCAAAAGAACGGATTATATTGTAACAAATACTTCTTTTTTTAAAATCAAAAAGAAACAAAAACAATAGCAATATCATCGATACAAACAATATTGTCATGGTATCACATATGTGTAGGATTGTGATGTTGTTGTTTGGATGAAAAATAGAAATAAAGGACTGCACTTGCGTCTGTATTTTTATAGTGTGAGCAAAACGAGGTGAATAAAATTATTAATAATTTATAATAAATTACTTGAAATTACTGAAAACCTCTGCTGTGTATATTTCTCCTCTCGTCTTTTCCAGTTAATTGGTGTAGTGGAAAAAGCGAGACGAGAAATATATATAGCAGGGGAAAATAAAAGAATAGGGAGAAGTGACCATGTATTTACAACTGCGATAGGAAACCATGGAGAGCAAACAGAAAATAATACTGGGAGAAGACTGGTAGACTTACGTATAAAACATGACTTGATAGTAATAAATACACACTTTGAACATAAAGAAATACATAAAGTGACCACAGAGGAACCAAGCAGGGGGAGTTGATAATTGGCTATATATTGGTAAAGAGAGAAAACAGGAAAAAGCTTATGGATGTCAGGATCAAGACGGGATATGAAATACGTAGTTATCATTACCTAGTTGTGACCAAAATAAAAGATGACGAAGCAGCGGAAAAGAAGAAAGATGCGGAAAAGGGAATCAGCCATAAGATCATACAAACTAAATGACAAAGAGATGGCAAAGGAGCATGAGGAAATCGTAAACAAACAAATAGAGGAAATAAGAGAAAACTTCAGTCAGATGGAAATCGAAGAAAAATTGAACGTTTTTAAAGAGAGCATTGTAACCGCAGCAGAAAGAGTGTGTGATGTATGTATGAAAAATAGGAATAAGAAGCAAACTGCATGGTGAACTGAAGAAATAAGGAAATTGACAAAGACGAAGAGAAGTGGAAGAAGTATCAAAATAGTAGAAAAGCTAGACTAAGAAAAAATAAGAATGTTGAAACAACATCAATCAAAAACAAAGAAGGGAAAATACTTACTGATGAAACACAGAAATGGACCGATGGAGGGAGAATTTTCAGAATCTAGTGGGAGTAGGGGATGAGATATAAGAGCAAGTATTAAATGTAATAAACTTCCACGATTATTATCTGTATGAATGTTGTTTCAGGTTGGAAACTGTGTAGATAAGTGCCAAAAGAAGAGCAAGGTTTAGAAAACATATAAATTAATATAAATAGGAAAGCATACGGAATACTGAATACGGAGGAGGTGGGAATAATAATGAAAGAGTTGAATGAAGCGATAAAAAGACTGAAGATAGGCCCCCGGGCAAGACAAAATAACAGCTGAGATAGTGAAAAATATGGGAGAGGGAGGAAAAAAATATGACATGGGAGGAAGAGAACATACTAAAATATTGGGAGATAGGGAATAGTACCAATGTTTAAGAAGGGACACAACAGAGATTGTAATAATTATAAGGGGATCACACATTTAGGTACAGTAACGAATTTATATGAACAAATACTAGAGAAAAATAGTAGAACCACAGTCTCAAATTGGGTTTAGGAGAGGAAGAAGTATTCAAGACCATTACTTTACATTAAAACAAATCCTGAGTCATGAGACAAAACGAAAATAGTATACTAAGCGTTTATGAACATAGAATATGCATTCGATAAAGTTTCAAAAAGAAGACTGTTAATAAGAAGCTAGTAAGACTGATATAAAGCTTATACAGAGAAACAAGTAATAGTGTAATAAGCAAAAATATGAAATCGGAAGCATTTAGAACGAAAGATGGGGTTAGACAAAGAGGAGGGCTGAGTTCTCTATTGTATGTATAACATTATTTGATGAAATTATTAGGAAAGCCAATAAAAGAGCAAAAACGATGTGTATAGGATGTAGAAACATGGAGAGGGTGAATATAACTGAATGCATAGTGATAGTGGGAGACACCTACAAAAAAATCTGAATATTTAGAATGATTATGTAATGAAATTAAATAAAGGAATCACAAAAGTAATGGAAATAGCAACAGAAAGGAAAAATTTACATATATATGTGGAAGGTACTGAGATTGAATAAGTTGCGAAGAACCAATATCTTGGAGTCACACTACAGGAAACAGGGAAAAAAGAACTAGAATTAAATTGCAGGATAGAAGAGGCGAAAGAGGCATACTATGCACTGAGTAAGGATTTTATCAACAAGATAAAAGTAGAAAAACAAACAAATGTAAAGGTATTCAAAAGTGTTTACAGGCCAATACTGACTTTTGGGTGTGAAACATGGGTCCTAACAGAGAGGGAATGAAGCAGTGGAAATGAAGTTCTTAAGAAGGGTAAAGGGAGATACGAAGAGGAAGAAATAGGAGCACTGTAATAAGAAAGAACTAGGAATGGAACAGATGGGAAAGTTTATGGAGCAAAGATAACTGGGATGGTGTCGACATATATGCAGAATGTGCAATAGAATCCCGGTGAAAAAGGTGTGGGAAGCAACGCCGCAGGGGAGAAGAAAGAGCTGCTCAGACGTGGGATAGTGATATCAAGGATACTAGAATGATGGGGGACGACATGGATTGATGTTTAAAGGATTGCAAGGGATAAGAAGAACGGTAAAGAGTTCATGAATAAATAGCATGAATGGAGAATTGTGTAAAATCAGAAGCGTAAGGTCATAGAGTGCGGGGTATTATGTTTGTATTTTGTGATGTCTAATTAATGTATTTAAACCCGGCACCGAAAGTTATAGTGGTATATATGTATATATATAGAATACGATATAAAAATAATCGTGGGCACCCTGACGTAAAAATAAGCAGTATTACTTTTGCGTATGAATGAGGTATCCAATGTCGTAGATAGCTATTTCACAGTCCCACTGATCATCAGTATGGCTTGGTAATTGGATCCTACCACAGGCACACAGCAAAACCAACTACTATAAAATATTTACAACTTACCATGAAATGTTGCATATAGCAAGCACCATCTCAATGTGGAGAGGAGAAATCTTGCGTTGTTATATATAACAAAAGATACTAGAACAAGACTAATTTGTGCTACAACACTTACAATATTATTTATATAATAAAGTCAACCTCATAAAATATATCACACTGGCTGGTTTGCAGCAGCATTCAACCTACAATGTTATATATGGCAAGTAGGCCCTTTATTTCTACCCAATAGTTACATAGAAAATAAGAAACTTATGTACATAACGTGCTCGTAATTTCAATTAACATACAATTCACGGAATATATTGTTTTACGTCTCTTGCAGAAAGTGAGCAACACATAGCTTTCTCCTGAACACAAAATTATATATTGTTGATATAAACTTAAAGCTAGATAATGACAAATATTGCATTTCCTCCGGTAAATTTATTTAAATTACTAATTTATTTGTAAGGGAAAAACTTTTCAAATTACATTATACGTTACCGCAGCAGTTGAAAGGAAATGAAAAATTATCATAGCATAACCTACAAGTTTCTCTACTCTAGCAAGGAATTGTAACAGCTGTAATGTGAATTTCATAGAAAATGGTGTAATTTAAATTCTTGTATCTTTTATTTTCATTCCTTTGTGAAGGGCTCCACGAACTTCGGTGAATGTGGCAGCTTCGCGCTCTCAGGAAAAATTCTTACGCAATTTCTGACAATTTGTGAAATTAATTATTCAGTATTGATATACCGGGTTACTTGTCGTTCAAAAATGCGATCCTGCTTTTTTATTTTTGTTTAACTTTGTGATACAAACTAATCGAACTTCTTTATTCAGGGAGTCATATTGTTAAATAAGTTATGAAACTAGTGAAATAACTGTCGTGTTTTTTTTGTCATCTCATGAGTTCCCAAATCGATATACCGTACATTACGCGAGCGACAATCCCTTGAAAATGAGGCTATCATATATCAACCATGATTTCCCGGTTTTTCGTTATGTAATCTAGAATATATATGTAGTTTTCTAGATTTGTATCAGTAAATTCTGATATCAGAATATTCACATTCAGGGTAGTCTAAAAATATATATATATACCCAGTTCCAAAAAACGATGGTATAGTGGATTTTTATGAAATATAATAAAAAGCTAGACTGGTGTCCCTTTGTGTAATAAATTCAGGTACCTAATAATATTTAAATAACGCCATGAAACAATTTTATTTTGTTTAAAGTGTTCTGACCTGGGTGATTCACTATATTTTGCCTCCCCCCCCCCTTACCCCAACTCAATTAGTATAAGAGTTAAAGAAAAATACAAATCTCTACATTTTGCAACTGCATGTGGTTTTATAAACTATAAAAATTGTTTAAAATCGCCACCATTATTTAAAACAGAAAGTTCATATTATATCTTCTTAAATTTTGTAGGCAGTTTGAAACAGCGTTATTATTCTCCCAGGTTAATTCATAAATTTATCCCAAAATCATATTTCTAATAGTTTCCATACTCTAATTAATATTATTATTTACTTTGTTCCGTAAATATCACCACAAATATGCATCCAAAGGTATATCGGGGCTGTTCGGTGACCACGGAATGGGTCCGCCTTTCCCAATCCAAATGTCATATCGACCATTTAAATGCTCCCGAACCTCCAAAAAATTATATAGGGGCTCTCCTGTTACCAAATTATTTGATCCAAAAGCTGTCCTACCTTCGTAAGAATCATTTCTAGATATTTTGCCCGTGTCAAGTTATAATAAAGAAATATAGGCTCTACAATTTTATTTAGGAAAATACCACATCTTACTTTAATATATTTTCTACCGGACTTTTCAACTGGAACAACTGTTCTTTTTCGTTGTTTTTTGTTCTAACACTAACTTCTATTTTTTCTGTTAAATATCTCTGCTGTGGAAAAAAACGATTCAACTGTTCATATGATGTATTTGTACAACTTAGGTTTTCGTCCAATCTTTGGAGCATTTGCTGACAAAACTCCAATCTTTTCCCCTTTTGATCTTCTGTGAGCTCCTGAACCGGTACAAATTTGTAAGGCCTGTATTCATGTTTTTTTAATGCACGTAAACTAGTTTCAGCACTTTCAAAAACAAATTATTTACATGAGGAAACATCTCCAAACAGAATACAGATTATACTCAGAGAGGCTTATTTTCAAAGCAAATGTTTAAGCTAGCGATGCTGAAAAACTTTAAAATTAATTTTAGTTTTATTCTTTATATGAGTAAATTATATCATAGTTACCTTCAAAGTTAATCAAAATGTTCATTCTCGTTTGCCCTAGTACTAAGTCTTTTTCTTTTAAGACTATTAGAATCTCTCAAATTTCTATAACTATTCAAGTACTTGAGGGGGAGCTGGGTGATTTGGGTATAAGGCAGTATACTTTATTCTTGTAGCTTTTTTATATTTATTGTTTTTTAAATATAGGAAAAGTATTTCAAAGATTTCGGCTTCTATGTAAACCATTTTTTTGAAATAATACTAACAAATGTCCAGTGACAACAATGGTAATACAGAAACAATGTTGTCATAGATCATCAGCCAATGCTTACTGCACTTCTGCCCTTAACAAGCTTTAAAATATCTATCTATAAAAGTTCAATTATAATCTAGTCGACCGGTTTCGAAGCATCGCGCCTAATCTTCAGGACAAACTAGTTAATCAAGACAATACAATAATGAACAAATGAGTAAATGTATCGTATAAAAAGGCAATACAACAGATGTACAAATGTAGAGATAGTTGGTTGTTTCCTTTTTGGACTTTTCCCCATTATATGAATAATATGGAACACCCCTCCTCAACAACATATTTGTAAAACTATTATAGCCAGACCTATCAACCCTTATATATTTGAAATAAGAAAAATATGAGCAATAATAATATATAAAAATATACAGGTGTTCCTTTTAAAGAAATCACCTCTATTCTTATGTCACGTGACTTGTGCAGGTAATTATTTTTTTAGTAGTATTTGAAAAAGTTATAAATAAGACCCTACAACTTTGTATTTGACATTTTTATAGCTCTTCTAAATAAATGTTTAAGGGGAGGGGGTCAAAACATGGTGAACCGCCCTGTACATCCTTAAAAGAATTCAGTTTATTATTTTGCCATTCTACGCAACTCATAGATGTATCTTACATATAGAAAGCTTATGTGCTAAATCATTGTACCATTGATTATGTTTGCGAAAGCTTAACATGCACTAGAAAGTTATTTTCATATTTGAGACAATTTTGCGAGTTTCCCATGGCACTTCACATTCTAGATTGTTTATATAGTGAGAGAATAACATAGCTTGAATTCCATTTTTATTGGGTATATTACAAAATTGTTAAATATATTTTGTTTAAAAGTATTATTTTTGTCTTTAAATTATTAAAATATTATTTATAGGACTTTGCTTTCTAGTGAAATATATCGATGATTTGTACTATTTTCAGATTCTCTGAAATGATCTCTAATTTCAACATCTAGTATATATTAACACATTAAATATCAGCACTCAATTTTTAAGTTTTTATAATATTTTTGGCACTTTCGTGTGAATGCGAGCCCATACATACATCACCACTCACAACATCTATCAGTGGATATCTATCTCGTTCATACAGCATTCAGTCAAAATTAAAGGGCATTTTATGTGCAAAACTTGAAAAGATCATAAATACTATCATGCCCAATGAGTATGATAATCCAATGTGACTTCTGGTGGGCAATGCCTGGATGTCATTATCCATGTATACTTGCCCTATATGAAGAACACTGCAGAAAAAATATACAATTGAGAGCATACTCCTTCCTTTGATAACTGGCAACGACATTATTCCAACTTCAATAGACACAATCTAATGAGTTGAGGTTGGGAAGTAGTACGCATAAAGCAGACAGAAAGAATGTTCACCATTCACTGCAAAGATCATGAAAGTAACCCCGTCTCAAATGGTTAAAAAAATCGCTTTGGTTAAACTCAGCTCACAAGCGGGTTAAAATCCTTGCTTGATCATCAAATTTCCTCCAGAGTACAATCAGGGATTCCACAAACAGAAACAATCAACAAGTCAATTTAAAGCGAAAATTCTGTCAGCTTCTCGCTTCTGCATTGAATAATGTTATACAAAGCTTCTGTAAGCGGAAAATGGCAGTGATGAGTATGTTCCTGTTCCCCTTACCATACTGGAGACTTAGTCCATAGGAAATATTCATACGGATATAAATTTTTTTTCTAACTTTACAACTTCATAGATGTTACAATGTGTTTGTTACTGTCCCGTACCTAAGTAGTCTACCAAATAAAAACTATTGATTATTTACAAAAATACTGATGAAATCATCCTTCAAATTCTGAGGAAGTCACAACTTTAAAAATACCGTTAAAATATGCAGTTACTTTACGTGGAAAGTTGTGTAGTGGACACTTTCCGGTAATTCAAGTACAAAACATGTTTCACATAATTAGAACCTCTTTGGCACATTACAGAATGTTGATGTATATGTTACTGAAAGAATCATTCAGCATATATAAATCTATTTATATTATATTTTGCTTATGAATAGCTATCTAGGAGTTATCAGCTGAATAGATGCTACAGTTTCCAGCGGGTTATTTGAGTTCGTGAAACATACAAAGGAATAAAAACACACCAATTTTCATACTTTCAATACGAAGTTTTTATGAGGATGCATAGGATCGCTTTTACTGAAGCATTTCTTGACAGTTTTGCATTTATACGAAATATAGCACGTTACATCAGTTCACACAGATGCTTTGCGGAGTTTTGAGTTGTATATCAAATCCATGCACTCAATCTTTCTTATTTATGTGCCCTGTTTACAAGGCTGAATACAAATCCTCATAAAATATGAGCACAATACAATAAACGACGTTAACAATTATCTGCGTGGGCAACTAAATCTCTCAGCGATACATCTTTGTGACGTCTTGCAGATTTCGCCTCCTGCGAGAAATATAATGGCATCCCAGAGTAAGGCCCTAGCATAGGAAGTTTTTGTAGAGTAGTATCAGGTAAACCCTTTCATAACATCTGAACGTCTGCTATCAGAATAGTAGCTTGGTAATATATTTCCTTTTATAACGTTTAAGAAAATGAATAATATTTTGCTTAAGTTTGTTTTGCTACTTAATTTAAATTCAGCAATTGAAAAGTAGAATCGTTTTTTATATATAAAATATAAACTTAAAGGTTTGTGAAACATACCAAAAATACTTTCCCTGAACCTCATCAACGTCGTTGGGGAGCTGACAAATCCAGTAGTCTCGCAAAGACGCATACTACCTGTAAATAGAAAGATGAAAATAATTCCGCCGTATATTGTGACACCTGCGAACAGAGGTCGCCCTGCTTAGATTCGCTGAACACGTCGATTGCAAAATGCATGTACGGCAATAAAATTGGTAAAAAATAAGGTTTGCGAGATCTACCGACTATATGTACCTCGGCGACTTATAGTCATTTCCAATAGTCTCCACAATGGCGCTGATGAAAGTAAAGAGCAAGTACCAAAATGTCTATACTTCATCGAGTTGGCATGTTCGGTAGATCTAGCAAATATTTACTTACCTAATATTATTATGCTTCAGCGGTGTCAGGTTATATAGAATGTGTCATAGGTTGTTGTTTCTAATAATATAAAATATTCGTACTGCAAAGTACAGATATGAAAACAAACACGCGGTTGTCTCCTACCGGCATTTAGATGTCAGGCCATTCTATAATTACTTACCAACTACTATTTAGCGAATCTACGAAATTGTCTTAATTTTTTACTTGCACGTAGTATACATTTCATATCCATACTTTGCGTGACAGCTGAAGAGTTTTACACGTCTTCTCTTGAACTATATTGTATATGTAATAGCATCGTAAGTAAAAATGCAATGTATTCTATTATGTGCCATTATTCAAAGTATAAATATAATATATGTGGACTATGAGTTAGAACCTCGCTTATAAAAGTCCCGAAATCGATTCCAGCATAATTTATTATTTATTTTATAAATTTCCTATTTAACATTTAACTAAAATTAAACCATCGTATCAAATTTCAAAATGCTTTACCTAATTATAATAATTTTGGTAAATAAAAAATTGCTTTTCATTAAACAGAACAAAATAAAAAACAAATGTTAACTACACTCAAATATTCAACCCAATAATATCTAAATATATTCAAAACTTTATACACCTTCAAATGAAATGTAAATAGTTTAACCGTTGACTGTTAATCGGACAAAAATTCTAATTTTGTACGTAGTTAGCAGCGAGTTCTAAGAACAAGCTTCTGGAGCTGCGATGGGATCCCCACTCTCCCCGGTTTGCGTAAACATTTTTATAGAAGTTTTAGCATGTGCTCCCCTGAAACCGAAATGTATATTTAGGTGAGTGGATGACATATTTATAGTACGGCCTTATGGTCTGGACACTCTTGATGATTTCCTACGATACATTAATAATTACCACACCGATACAACAAACAACAGAAGTTGTCTAGGGCAATCATTTTCTTGGATGTTCTGGTTATAAGGCAAACTTGGTCATTCAGTATATCACAAGCCCACACACACACACTATGTATCAGTCCAAAAAGGGCTTACTTTGATTTCATTCAATTAGTGAGTAACAATTTGAAATAATATATACATGTGAGTGAGCATGGTTGACTATAAATCAGGTGATGTGATGATCTGACGGTTGGGATAGGAGTAGCTTTCCGATCTGTACACGCAGAAATGTTCCTTTCCTGTGTTTTAATTGGAATGGAGGTCTCTTGGTTAAACCGTGAGACGAGAAGTAAAATTAGAACTGAGTGAATTTAATCTAAATTAATAAAAATACGGAAAACTATCCAAATTATGATAAGTGGCACCAACAGTGTAAGCATTTGTAACAAAATAAATGTGTCCGGAAATTCTTTAAAAAAATGGAAATATCCCAACTCCATAATCGCCGAAAGGTTGACTTCTTCCGTTGATGTAACGGAATCTCAACTATTAGCACCGGACCGACAAGTGGATTGCCGTCGCTAGATAATTAAAATAAAAAGAAAGAGAAAAACAGAAAAAGGAAGTCCATAATGGTTTTTACTAGATATTGTTTTATTTATTAAGATAATAGTACAGATCTGGATATTTTTAGATAACATTCAAAATTGAATATAGACAAAGGTAGGTTAATATTTAGTTTTATTATTATTAAACTGTGCCTCTTAAAGAATATGTTGACGGTTAAATAATTAAAATTGTCGATAGCTAAATAAAAATTTCTTTTAATTGGAATTGATCATTGAACACCATTAAACCAATTTTAATATATCTTTAAATGAGCATTTAAACGTAAAAAATTCTATAAAGTAAGGGTAAAGAACTCTGAATTCACTTTAAATTGATAATCAGAAGATTAAATTAAATGTATATAATATCCTCTAATTAAGAATTACAACATAAGTTAATTTACATCGGGATGCTTGTTTGTTTGACTAGGTTCTACCTAATCCCAGATACAAGACTAAATATTGACTAAGACAAAGCAAGTAGTTAAGTGCTCTCAAGGGCTATATTTTTTGTTTGAGAACTTAATGCTCAGACTGCCACCCATTTAAGAGTTACTTAAAGTAAGTGTGCTCTTGTGTTCAGTTCTGGATAATACGTTTAGAAAAATCACGGCCCAGCCTCCGCGATAATTGAGCTGGCTGCTGAAATATATTCACTAGTACAAGGAATAAGCAAATTAGGCTTCAACTATCAGCTACATCGATGCCATATATTCATAGCACACCTCATATACATTAGCATTAGTCAATTCTCCGGCCTACGCAGCTTTATTGCTCAATGAAAAAGATAATTTATTCGAAGAACTTAGTGAGGTAAAAAATACTCTTATAACCAATGGATACAAATCTTCGGATATAAAAGAGCCATTCCGCTTTCATTAATTCCCGCTCCTCCTAACCAGAACCTGTATGTTATTGGCCATACTTACTTGCCGTACAAATTGAACACGATAGAGAAGATAGCACGGCTACTCCGCAATTATTCTATCAAAAATATTTTTCGATTTTAGATGAATATCAGGGAAAACCTTCCATTTTTGAAAGACTCAATTCCCCTACAATCCGCTTTATACGAAATTCCATGTAAATGTGGCTTAGTGAACATATGTCATACATAAAGAATGTTCTCTACTCGCTTTAGGGAGCACTATTAGCAGATACAATTGTTCGCTAAATTTTCTAATTAGTTACCTGGAATAATAAGAGTCCGTTAAAATATATAAACATCCGTAAAATCTGAACTGCGATAATAGGTGTCCTCTTGCATCCTCTTGAAAATACATATTATCAAATTTGTGTGAAATATTCGCAAAAGATCTGGCCGAATCCTGCAGGAAAGTCGGTAAATCACCAGTTTTTATTTATTATATGACTAACGTTTCAGACAGCTACCTAAATACCTTTAAGATTTAATTAGCAAAAAGAAAAGCCAACACATGGTTATCTCCCGGAATATGAATATAAATGATATTTTGATAATTATGTGCTCCTAAAACACTTTTTCTGATGAGCATATATTAAGATAAACATATTTGTTGTTTAATTTTTACTTTTATTGCAAATGATATAAATCATAAAATGTATGTCTACGAGTTAATGCAGAAAACCATATATTTAATTTTTTCATTAATTGGTACAAAATTCAAAAGTTAATAACGAGTATGATCTCCACGAATAGCTAGAAAGCTTTGATATCTTACTGTGCCTGGACTGAATCAGATTACCACACAACTATTTTTGGTTCATATCCGGTTCCACTCTGAGAAAAATTTACACATCCAAAATTATAGGTGATGGCATATTTCACTCAGCAACACATTATTATAATGCGCCGTTCTAATACACTTGTTATCAGATCACCATAAAAAAAATTGATGGACAATTCATTCTTTCGATTTCCATTGCATGAATCTCATTTTTCGCGAGATTTGCTCGATGTGGACGAGCATTATAATCTATAAAAATGAATCATCTTCCCACTACAAAAGAACAATGTGTTGCAGAATCTCATACATATACCTTAAGGTAGTCAGAGAGCCATTCTGAATGAAATAAAGATCCGTATGACCTCCTGCACTTATTCCAACTCATACCATCAAATTAACACATTCATATTATCGCCTTTTCCAGCTGAAAACTGCATTTTTAACACACAATTATTCCATGTGCATGGCTATTTTAAATTTCAGACACAAATATATGCGTACAAAAACACCTGTTAAAGTCCGGTGTAGTTTGACAAGGTAGCTGTGTGGTCAACTGGGTATGACAAGTATCCAACGCACACACCCGGCGCAAGTTACATAGGTGTTCGAAAATTAATCTTAATAATGGGTAGACAACAAGATCCCTGGCCGCACAGTAGCGGTCGAAAAAGAAAAATAAAAAAGACAAACCAGCTGATCTATTGATTTACTAAGATGTAAAATATTTATTTATAATTGGAAACATGGAATAAGAATATTAATAATAAATCAAAAAGACCAGAAAAGAAAAAAAAAACTTCGATTAAGATGTATGATCTCTAAAAGCATAAGAAAACTAAATTACAACCGCCACGACCAAGAGAGAGTCAAGTACTGAACCCGTATATATTTATTTATTGTAAAAAACTCAACAAATACTTTCGGAACATCAAAAACCCACAAATAATTTCACAAAAATTATCAGTTTAAATATCGGAAGAAAAACCGTAAAAGACACCAAAAAGTAAAATGAGGCTACCCATTACCACATAGAAACCAAAGACATTTCATAGATATTACCCCGACAGTAAAGTCGTTAATGTTATTGACAAGCAAAATGAATACCATTATAGAGAACCAAAACAATGGTAGGAAGCAAAGTGAAAAATTACTCCTGGTTCTGTATATGTATACATATATATATATATATATGCATAATAGAATCAAGGCAATACTTTTTTGATTAATAGTTAATTTACATGTTCTTATCTGCATAGATGCTGACATCGAATTATTATCAATATATAACCAAACTCCTATACAAATATCTACCAGCAACACATGTATATGCAACAATACCGATAAAACCAAACAATTACAGCATAAAACAAATGACTTGCTAACTGGTGTATCATGGCAAACAAATTTGCAAGGCATTCTCTGCTTCAAACCAATTACCGTGTTAACATTATAATCGCACTACCTAATTAATCCTAATTATCTTACTCGAAAACTTTAAACCCCACAGTAATGCATGTTGTGCAATTGACAAGTAGCGTTACATATTATATTAGTTAATTTCAGCCGATGTTGTAAAATACATCACTAGTGACAATAATCGATGTATTTAATTGGACGCCTGCGCTTCAATTGCCTTGTTTCCGTTTGTGGACATTAATTAATTTCGATGGGGCCAATATTTGCTGTCGAATTTGTAGCACTCACACACTACACTAATTAAAGATGGAAAATCTCAGATTTGAAAGATAAATTTTGAAATAACGTTTGTAATGGAAATTCAGAAATCTGGAAAATAGTTAATTAGAATAGGTAGTATCATACATGTCACGTAAAACTATATTAACAACTTGATATATATATATATATATATATATATATATATATATATATATATACATATATATATAAATATTTATATATATATACAATTACTGATTCTAAGATCTTAAGTTGTTTGAATCAAATATAAGGTAATAATTGTTTTATAATTTAACTTGCTTGACCATATATCAATACTTTTTGTTAATCAAACATTGATCGTACTTGATATTATAGAATTTGTTCACATAGTGGATTATGAACAATATTATTTAAAGAATATGTTTTTTAGGAGTAGGGGTGTTCTATATTAAAAATATATCGGGGGAGGCCCAGAAAGGAAACAAGCAACTGTCTATAATATTTTGAGGCATCGCACCCTATCTTCAGGACAAACAATTTAATCAAGACAATAATATATGGAACAAATGAGAAAATGTATCGAGCAAAAAGTCTAGGCTTTTCTCATTTGTTCTTTATTAACTATTTCATCCTGAAAATAAGGCGCAATGCCTCGAAATCGGTCGACTAGAATATCACTTAAGATTTATAAACAGTTGGTTGTTTCCTTTCTGACCTTTCCCCATTATATGTGAATATTATTTAATTTTAAGTCACATATCGATCGGCAAACAATATCCAATCAAAAAAACTAATCCAAGGGATCAGTGCTGCCGAAATTTGGCTACTAGATGAACTGTGGCAGGTTATGGTTCGCCCAGTTTCCTACAATCAACATTACCTGTTAGGGTCGATGTTTATACGCAACTAAGGTAATGAAGTAATGTGAAATAAGAATTCACGATTGTTAATTTACATACTTCGTTCGTTCGAAGATTGATTGTTACAGAATATTTCTTGTTGATGATCGCTAATGAGCGTGAAATGCAAACATTTGTTAATTCTTATTATATATATTAAAACAACCCATCTTCTGGCATGAGGTTGGGGTCTTATGAAGAAACACTTGCATCAGGAGGCAAACAGAAATGGCGTGATCATTCTAGTAAGAAAGAAAACCAGATGTAGAACCCATATAGAAATGTAGTAACTCTCAATAACATACTTCGAGTAGAGAAGCGAAGGAATTGAATAAAGACACAAGAAGAAGTTTAAGATGTTTATTGAACCAAACACAAAGCCGTAACAGCATGACAATTTATCAGGTGAAACATCAATACCAAACATTATACAAACATCAATATTAGTCTTCTACAGTGATTACATGTCTATGAAAATAGCAGAGATTTAAACCCTATTAATAACATGGTCTTGAGTTATGAGAAAACTCAGTTAAGCTATCGTTTAAAATCAAATAAGACCTAAGTAAAATTGTCAACCTTCCGTGTCTACTGGACCTGATGCTAACTACGCTTATCGTAATAAGATTTTCTCTCGGTATCGGTCCGCACTGCAGTTCCAGGAGCTGTTCCAAAATAAATTCGGGTTAACAAAGAAATAAAATGATACAAAATTTAAACATTTTCAGTTTCACAAAAGCTTAAATAAGGTTAATGCCAACACAATACGAACTTAAAAAGGTTAAATATTGCGACCGTAATCGGGAACGGTGACTAAAGCAACTAAAAATCTTTTGACAAACAACGGGTAAGAAATGGAAATGCATCTATTCTACCCTTCGCTCTGTGATAGAGGAGATGAACTCCGTTGTGTACTATCAGGATGGCCAGAATGAAATACGAAAGTAAGAATACTATCGCAGTGACTACTTCAAGACCCAACTCTCAATTAAGTACAATTGATACTTACAGACCAATTATGGTGATAAACAAACAATGATTATAAGTAAATTATAACAAAACAAAACGTAACAAGAATAAACATCTTACAAATTAATAACTTATTTAAATAAAATACAAATAATAATTTTATTAGACTAATAAAAACAATGGAACCGTGACAGATACGAATATTAGTGACATAAAAGAAAACCCTGGAGAGGAAGAGGTAGAGATATAAAATGATTAACAAATCAATACTGCTTTAGAGGTATATAGCCCGCGGTTCATCTTCGATAGTTATATCTCTATCGAATATTTGGACGGTAATTAATAACAATGACCAAATAGGATCAAACAAGAAGTCTGGTTTATCTCGACATAAGTGTTATTCTAAAGGTCTACAAAACAACTTGCTTATTCTTTAGTCAATTAAATATGCGATGTAGATAATGTTGTCTGAACGATCAAACGCCACAGATCACATTTTACAAGATTAGTCACAGAGAACTACTCCTGTCTAGTATACTAGCCCTATTCTTGCTCTGGCCCTGAAAGCTAACAATAAAGTGTTGAAGTAAAAGATGAATCTGTTTACGAGACAAAGAAATGAGCACAGTTGGAGAGATTACCTGCTATGTTGATAGTGTTGTCTGAGCGAGCAAGCTGTGCACATATCAAAACTAAAGAACTTACTTTAAACACCATGGCAAAACAGACCCTAAGGACACATATCGATTAAAGTTTGAATTTGGGATAGAATAAATATTAAGAAATGGAGACGACTATGTCGCTAGAATAAGTGAAATAATATTAAGATATATGTAAACAAGAGATTTGTTAAAATTATAGTTTACACTTTAATGATAATAATTCGGAAACAAATAAAAGTTTTGTAGACCAAAATATTAATCTGGATGAAAACTCAAATAAGATTTGTCAAAGGTTTTTTATTGAAGAATGTGGTAATTATGTTAAAATTTCTCGGGCGAATTTAATTCAACAAAAATAAACAGAACTCTTATGTAAATTATTTAGGAGTAAACTAAGAAAACCGAAAGATTGAAATTAAAATCGGAAATAGTTTATGAAAACATCCAAAGTCGTGGAATGAATAAATTAAAATCTCGACTGACAAATCGAGTACCAGTGAGGCGACGTGTATGTGTTTTAAAATGTGCCTGTCCCTACGACTAAACTCCTCCATCTTGTTGAACTTCGTCCTAAAACATAGACAAAATGGTAAAATTAGTATCTACCCTAGGGTAATTACTTGGTGTACAATACAGAACTGAACGGAGATACGAACGAATTGCAGGGGCTAGTGCTTCTAAGATACTATTCGGTATACTGACATACACTTCTTCTACCCGGTCTGGCAGACGCTTCAAGGCAATATTGCCATTACCGTCTTTCCCGGGGGCTTTGTTTTTGTTTAACTTGTGAATGATGCTTTCCACTTTTTGAGAGGTGACAAGTTGTGCCTCAGGTACCTCCTGTTGTTCGACAAATCGATCAACGCAGGACTCGATATACGCATTTTCTGGCTCGGCAACATCTGGCTTCGTTCTCTAGTTCGGAACCAGAAAGATGGCGTTTCCGCAGGGGGGCTGGACTATCATCCATGACGAGTGTAGTGAAAACTACAGATAAACAAATTTTCAATAGTAATTGTAGGTAGATACACCATAAGTGCAGAGTAAATATTACCACTTTGTACGTTTCTACTCTGGCTGTCAGCTCTCTTTTATAACGTAACTCGATTGAGAATTGTCTCTCTGAGACGGTCTAACACGAATTATATAGCTGAGATATAGCGACGGATACACGGTCCGTGATTAATAGCTGAAAGAAAATATTAAATTAGTTATAAATAAGCGGATTCTTTACATTATATATATATATATATATATATATATATATATATATATATATGTAAATATGTATATATATATATATATATATATTATAATTGATCTCTTTTTATTTACGATAAGTACATGGAGAAAAGCTTTTAGCTACTGGCGTGTAGATTTATACACAGACACGTGTTAGTTTCTTATATACCAGAATAACAATCTACTATAAAGCTATAAGATTTGGAATAATTATATATTACGAGTATACATGAATAGGATACAGGGATACTCCAAACTTAATTGATGGAAATGGTAACACGATATAATGTATTGCAGCGCAAATAGTACCTAAAGAGCTTAATAAATTATAATAATAGTAAGTGTTTTAATACAAAATCGTTGTTTGTGTTAATATCTGTAAATGTGACTGATTCATAGTTTGATGAACTATATTTATACTTTTCGCATGAACTGATAACTTTATTTGACATTTATTGCAGATAAGCATTTTTAATTTAAAGGTTCTTTTTAATTAATTAAAAATAATTCATCTTTTATGTCACTTTGGGTTTCTTTGGGTTTATTACTATTTATTCATATATTCTAATTTACACTTTACTTTTTTATATTCATCAACTTTTTATATACCTAAAATATCAAGGATTACATAAAAGAATTTATTTATCGATATTTCATTATGTATGCTTTAATTTATATTTACTTGCAAATTATTCATTATATTTTATTGTTTTTCTTTAATCTAATTATTTGTTATATTATGGTATAACCCTTCATTTCTTTATGTATATTAGTATAGATTTGTCAATTTTTAAAGCACGTTACATTGGATTATCTCTCACTAATGGTAATTATTTAGGATATTTGCAGTGATTTTTCCCGAGTAAAACTTATTGTATTATTAGAAATATTTTATTTCAATGAAATTAACAATACCATTTAGACGCAGCAGTTTCCATACACGAACTGAGTTTTTGTAGACATTTATACAGTTAGTTCAGAAGAGTTTACTCTAGTCTAGACTTTCCATAATAGTTTTCCAGTTGATTGATTGGGTTATTTTTTACTTTGGATTCGACTTTGAATAATCCAATAATTATAACGCTGGATAAACAACTCCAAATACCCAAAATAATGGTCATTCATCTTTAGGTGCTATCTCCGATAAGTGGCAATCATCAAGGCGATTCGTATTTATGAGATCGCTGATCTAAATAATTGGCTATTGGTACAGCTAAACCATTCCCGGAGGTTCTTCAGCCATGATCATTAGTGAGAAATGTAATTCAATGTAATATAGCTTTAAAGGTTCACCCAAAACATTATAAATAATTTAACTACAATACATCTAAGATATATAATGAATTATTATTGAAATATATATAAATTAAAACCCGCAAAAGAAACACATTTTAATATAATCCTTGTGTAGAATAAAGTAAAAAATAAAATGAAATATAATGATTATTATTTTACTTACAATACTGAGTAAATGTTGTTATGAATAGTTTTAAGTATATTATATTGCTATTTTTGGATTAAGCTTTCTGTGTTACCTATTTTACACATATGGCACTATGAAATAAATTGTTTATTATTATTAATGTTGCTTAATGTACCTATATGAGGTGTATTATTTACTTTAAAAATCTTATTCAAATTCATGTCTAATATAACACCACAGCTTTAATTTAGCAGACAAATATTCATCATTTCTACCTAAATAATTCAAACCCATAGTAAAATTCAAACAGCAAAACTTTTAAGAATATAAATACGTATGTAACTTCCATACGACTAAAGACGGAAATATATTAAGACTGTTCTTAGAATGTTTAAGTTTAACCAGAATAAAGGAAATTTGCACTAATTAGACATACTTCGAAACTGGGTAGAACTATATTCAAGAAACTATAATCTTGTATTTAACTGGGGCCATAAATTGTTACTAGTTTGAATCTATAAAAACTATACTCTACAGAAAAGCTATTGAAGGGCAAATACAAATGAGATAAAATAAAATTGACGCATTACCTTCTTATTTATAGGTTATAATCAGTAATAGTTTATAATTTTAGCAGTGATTAAATATTTTCCAAGAATTACATTGTTTGGGTAGCAATATATAAGTAGTTAAAGGACGTATAATAACAATCAGAGAGTCATCTCGTTAGCTCAGTGGCTACGTACTAGGCTACTAAGCGTGGGGTCTCGGGTTAGATACTCAGAGACTGTCGGCTTTTTGTGATTAGGGAAAAGCCTTTTTGGTACTCGACTTCCGGGAGAGATGTGAAACTGTGGGTCCCGTGTATTGTAGGTAAATGAAGACCTCGTGCTCATTAAAGAACCCAATTCCAGTTGGAACACTAGATGCAGCAAAATTCCTAGGTGTGTGAGTCTAATCCCTAGCGCCGGCGCTTAGCCATAGCAGCGGAATATGATAATTCACAACAGTTATACAAGAAGAAGTATTGATAAATAAGTTGCATAGAAATATGTAAAAAACATCATGAGATAATGTTGTTCTTGATAGTCTAAAGGAAATGCATTTCACATTCTATCTTTACTACATTTTTCATTTCTATTTGAACTTCATTTAACAAATTTTTATATTTTATACAAATAATTTTTATTTAATTTGCGAAGAATTACGCAACATTTGCCGCGAATTTTATTTAATATCACATGTCTGAACCAAATAAAAACTGAATACAATGGACACAGATAATAGTATTTCACAGATCGTTACGTAAAGCAATATTTACGTGAATGGAACATCAACTATTTAATATTGTTTATCACGCGTCAGAAAATACACTGAGGGATTTCCAGGTAGTTTGGTTTTATGCATCTGCACCCCACGAAAAGGAAAACAAGAATCGCTCACAAGAAAGCGTCGGAGAAGCAGTATGGAAACCCGAACAGGGGCTCCGAAAATGGAAACTAGTAACAGTAAAATCAATCTTTGGCAATAAAAGTAAAAATAGGATCTTGATTGTTCAAAGTTTGGTCGATTCCGGGACTCGAGAATGGAAGATAAAGTTTTTGTAAAAAGTTTCCTGTGAAATAGGATTCACAAAGAACACATCTTTTGCAATGGCTGACTGATTAACATCGTTGTTTTGTTCTCTCATTAGTCTCTGGAGTAATCTCGATGCTAAGTTTTGGAATTATGGGCGTGAAGGAGTCCCGGGTCCCGGTTGGTCCTCTCCGGAGTTGAGAGCCAGTTTACCAACCGCCCGGAGGGAGTTTTACTCTTGCATTATCTTAAAGTTTAATCAGTCATTTGTGCTTTTAATTTGACACTTCAAGGCTTGACTTTCTGGAACGACTCGAAAAAATTCATTACAAATTTTTCTCAGGGTGGACGGCCGCAAGTTTTCCCGGTTTTATGATCTAAAATCTACAGAGAGTTTGCAACAATTTTTTGCTAAAAAATTTTTTACTACAGTGACTTATTATACACTACAAAAAAATTGTATAAAGTTATTCTCTATACGTTCCCAGTGTCCCATCGATCCTAAAATATCCAATATATGTTCTCTTTTTGTTTAGAATATAATATTTCACCGGTATAAATTCATATTATATATATATATATATATATATATATATATATATATGTATATATATATATATATATATATATATATATATATCTGTCTGATTTATGAGGTTTTATATATAG
>JAWQRN010000044.1:0-46549 GCA_033557685.1 Sperchopsis tessellata | reverse complement strand
TATATATTTATAATTATAAGAGAATCCTAATGGTAATAAGCATGCAATGAGTGAACAGTGAACTGGAAATATTGCAGTAATTGAACATAACTGGAAAATTTACACTTTACAGTAATTAAGAAAATACCAGACGGTTTACAATATTACAATACAAGAAAAGATTAGATAGTAACTTAGCTAATAAACAAATATGTTTTTAAAATTTTGTTATCTAGAATATTTCAAATAAATTATGAAGTGGCATGTTTAAATTGGTACAATGAAGATCTTATCCTCAGCTAACTACAAACGCCGTGCCAGCTACTCCTCGATTTTGGTTCTCGTAGGTAATTCTGGATCTAAGAATCGACAGATTTGCGTGGACCTTGTAGAAGGCCAAATTCAATAAAAACTGCTTTCGGTGGCGCAGACCACCAAAATCCTGTATTATTCAACCATCTTGGTGTCAACGTGAGCGCGTCTCACTTTCCAACCAAATCAAACACTGTCTAAAGTTATCCGAAGTCGTCCACTTCGCATTCAAAAGAATAAAATAGATGAAATGATAAAATAAAAGAGCACTAGCCGTTGACATATTAAATACCGTAAGAATAAGATAATAAATCTAGAATGAAATAGAACTCTTGTGCAAATTATTAAAAAAATAAGAAATATTTTATGAAAAATAGAGTCGCAGAGTAAATAATAATATGAAAAAATCACGGGCCTACCCTATGTGTCTAATGCCCAGTTTAGGGTGTACAAGTCGACTACTACTCTGCGAATATACCATAATATTTTGTAAATATAAATCAATTTTAGAATTTATTTTATTTCTAGGATTTACTACGTTAAAAATATATATGCTATACTGATTTTACCTCGTTCACTATTATTTTGGAAATTACTTATTATACAAGTTAATACTATTAGTTCAATATATTTCTGCATATTATATAACGTAACATACCATAGTCGCTAACATATAAACTTTATGCATTATGAATATTATTTTATACTTACGTGTGGTATCAAAGGCGGGATGATTCGGACAATTATGATAAACCATTGTACCAGGCTCCACTGATGGCCAGCAAAATTTGTGTTCGTCTAAATCAAAATATTTGGTTGGGCAGCCTAAAAAATAAACATATTTTTAAAATTTATTTAGCAGCAGCAAATTATTTGTATAACAATATATAGTTTATTTGACCAATTATGACGTTATAGTAGAATACTCAAAACAATAGGTACACATATTAACCTAAAATAATTCTAGCAAGGAACTCATAACCACGAGCACATTTCTCATAGGGATTTCCAGTAAGTTACTACACGAAAAGTTATATCTACTCTTACGACCTACATAGGAATATTAGGCAAATATATTATATATTCTTTAAGTAAGTCTAAATGCTTTACAGTGGAAGAACATATGTACTAACACGATTATACATATTGTCCAAAATAACTACTGAGCTGTATGAAATTGAAATTAAAGGAAGCGAGAATTACACATGTTTATTAAGGAATAATTTTTTGAGTTTACACAAGCCATTTCAGGTATATTCAGTTCATCATGAAAATATAATGGGTAAATTCTTGCTATTAGTACGATAAACCAAACTTAAAAATGGGTATTTATTTATTAGGTAAATACAAACATCCTGGGACTGGTTAATTTTGTTTTTATGAGTATTATTTTACCGGAACAATTTCAAATATGGTTTTTAGGTTTGTATTGTTTTTTTTTCGAAAATCTGGCATGAGTCTTTATATTTTTAAATTAAAAAAATACGTAACTTTTTCTATTAAACGGTGAACATAGTTTTAGGGCTGTGGAGACATACATATCTTATTTTACTAATATACAGAACGGGTCCCTCAGGCGTAAATGGAAAATACTTGAAACTCACGAGAGTTAATTGAAATGAGGCGAATAACATGGCAAACTAAAATTAAATAATAACTAAATATTATATAAAATTATGAACTGCCATCTTATATATTGAATAAGAAGAAAATAAATATTATATATATTATATTTATATATATATATGTCTCTGATTAACTGATCGGATGATGGCCGAAAGCTTATCAAAAAGCTCGTTCTTCTCAGAACGAAGAAGCACATACGTGGTATAAAACTCGAGAGTCATCTTCTATATATATATATATATATATTTATATATATATACATATATAGAAGATGACTATCGAGTTTTATCCCATGTGTATGTGCTTCTTCGTTCTGAGAAGAACGAGCTTTTTGATAAGCTTTCGGCCATCATCCGATCGGTTAATCAGAAGATGGCCCAAGGATATCGGCCGAAAGCTTATCCAAAAGTTTGTTCTTCTCAGTACGATGAACCACATACGTGGATAATACTCGAACGTCACCTTCTCCTAACTACACCCACGAAAGCATGCGTACCTAGTCATCCATTCAAATTAACTCTTTAATTATCTTTAATACAAACATTTTTTGTATTTAAGATATCCACATTTTGATTTTTTCAGTTAGACAATTGAGTGATCTATCAAAATGAAGAAAAAAATGTTGGTGTTTATAATTTAAAAAAGGCTATAACCTCATCATGTCAAAATAGGGAAGGATGGCAACTTGAATTTGATACAGAAATTTATATTTATTTACAATAAAATCGACCTGTCCGAGCATTTTTTCGAAAAATTAATTGTTTCAGTTTTAATGAATTTGTTTCGAGATATATATATATATATATATATATATATATATATATATATACATATATATATATATATAAATAATTGGACGTACTCGACCTCGTTGATAAGAATTTTAGAAGTTAATAGGGTGTAAGGTCGTTAAAAAGGAGCTTTAGTTAGTAATCCCTTATTTTACTTCTAAATATTTCAATATTTTCAAAAGACTGTAAGAACAAAATGTATTTTAGTTAATATATAAAAGTTAGGTTATTGTTTACTTACAAAATGTGGATGGGAGATACTTAAACTACACTTGAACTCCAACCCATAATCATAAATTAAATGTTATAAGAGGCATAGCGGATAGAGCTATAATATAATCACACCCAAAAAAGCAGAACTACCGTATAAAATAACAGAAGACACACTTTAAAGTATAATAACTCTAGACCTCATAAATGAAACAATAAAACAAAGAACATTTAAATATTGTATCACATCAAAACCAACAAGTAGCACAAATGAAACATAATTTAAATACTTACCCATACCATATGTAGGATTATAACACATTAAAAACATTATATACAAAATTTCATTAAATAAAAGGCACACAAAATCGAAAAATTGTGACATGTGCTATATAGAGCAATCGCCACAATCTAGCACAGCTGGTGCAAATATAGAAATCACTGCATTAAAGAACAACACATTTACACAAAACATAACTTTGATTTCTTTAATACATATATTTTCGACATAGAAAACCATGGAAAGGCTAGAACAATAAGAGATACGATGTGCATAAAGAAATACAATAATCTTACAGTAATCGATAGGCGGTATGTAGACAATTTATCATATAATTATATAAAACACACTTAATATAAAAAACATATTTACACGAAATCATGACCCAACAATCAATCATATTAGCCATACACATTAAAACCCAAACCAACAATATCTCGCCAAAAAACAACTTAAACTCTCATAGTAACTCTATCCGCAACACACACCACCTGGCCACCACATTTAGAAACAAATGACTCTTACATAGTAAACATGCATCACGTTTTACACCTGTCAGGCGAAACATTTTTAAACGGTACAAACTAAAAAAAATTATAATGAGGAGAGAAAGATAATTGTAATAGTCTTAGTTTTTAACCATACGTTAATTCTCATGTTTCCGTTAAAGAGGTGGGTGCAGCTTGTATCTAACCTTGTATAAATTATGTGTTATTAATTTTCTTCAGTTTTGTGACACTAATAAAATTGAATTAAATTATTTACTTCTAATTCATTTAACTGTAAAATTTCTTTGTTTTATATTTTGACACTAATTTATTTGTAATCCACATTTTGTTGGCATGAATTGGTGAAAAATATTCAATAACTTTTTTTTATTAACCCTAAATTTATATAATGTTTCAAAGTACTTAACATTTCCTTTTAGAATTCGTTGTTTCCACAAAGTTCATTTTGTAATTGTTGCTTCCGCGTTCTCATGAGCTTTGAAAATATATATGTTTGTGCCCTGCAAATTTTAATTTAATTGGTTTAGGTACAAAATATGTCGCATAAGCAAGCTACCCGTGATAACTATTCAAATTAATGAAATCTGTCTTTAAATTCTAATATGGCATTTCTTACAGTTAGAGGGTGTTGATATAGAAACAATAATACTTCATTACAGTCATTTCAAAACGTTTCCTTTTAATAACCAACGCGATTTACACTAAAATAAGATTTTTATATTCACTCCCTAATTTTTTTCACAGTCAGTAATATCCTTCTATTAAGTTGAGGAAATTTTATATAATTTGTAAACTTTATATACTTTGGAATAGTTGAGTTCAATTTGAAGGTCATACGTTTGACAGTTAGAGCCTATCTATGAATGCTTCAATGATCAACAACAGGCTTGGTGCTACTCCCGGAATAATTTATTGTGGCAAAATATCATTGCCTTTGCTCCATCGTTGCTCAGTCCAACATATTTTAATAAGTCAATATTTTAAATGTAATAGACTTCCACGGTTAGTATCTGTATGAATGTTTTTTCCGGGTGGAAACCGTGTAGAGGCTCTGACAAGTTTCGTTCAGTGCAGTGAATTCATTTATTGAAGTAACATCACTCGCCTTGAAAATGTCCCTTGCAACAGAGTACGAAACGTCTGCACTTGTCAGAGCCTCTACACGGTTTCCACCCGGAAACAACATTCATACAGTCAATATTTTGTTTAATGGTAAAATCATTTATAAACTTAAACATTTCTTCAGCCCTTGTGCTTCTTGAAAGTAGTTTACACAATATAAAATTTTGTTGAATGGAGTCTTTGATAACATATCTGCAATATCTGTGCTTTCATATACTTATAATGCAAAAAAACTATTATTTTGTATGCGAAAAACAAGAACCATATCTTCAATTCTACGTTTAACTGTATTGTTGAAGAGAGGTATTGCAGATAATAAATTCTGTCCTTTAGAAAATATACTTGTGATGCTAACATTTTTAATGCAGATAGTAATAACTTTTCTCCAAAACTATACGGATACCCTCTGTCTCGTCTATCAGTTTTGAAACTTCATTAGATGCCAAAAAAGAGTGCAGGTTTCCTGCTCTTTTGGGCAAAACATAATTCATTCTTTTTTTTATTTGCGAAAAAATACCTTCACTTATAGTGGGCCGAACATGAGTTGAATTATTGGTAGTTCTCTTTAGAAATACAACCATATTGAAAATGGATCTATACTTTCTGATACATTAGAAAAATATTTAGATTTAATTAATAGATTAAAATTTTGGTAATTTAGGGCAGGTGATACATCCAATATTACATGTGCACTTGCAAAAATAGCAAATACTTAGATTGCCAGTTCGGGAGCTCCTTTTAAAATGTATTTAGTAGTTTCAACGTCCCCACTACCACAATAAGCGACGCAACCAGAAGCGTTATATCCGGAACAGTTGCTCCAAGTATATTACTGGGTATTGTTCTGTGCCCTCCACACTCAGACCGATTAGTCGACTGGAGAAACATAATTTCGAGCATATGTTTACTTGTTATTTACACAATTACATCTACAAGATTTTGGATATCTTTGATATATCAAGCCGCGGATCATAGTTTGGGAAACGCTATACTAGATGTATGTACGTTGCTCTAGGGAATTTGTTTGCGTCAAAGAAAACGTGTTTTATAACTTATTTCACGTAATATAAACTTAAGTCGAAGATTAAAAAGTTTGCAATGTATCTTGTTTACACTAAGTATTGTTGTATAATAATATGTGCAAATTATGTTAATTAAAACAATTCTAGTTTTGATACAATATATATTTATTATCAAAGCAATAGATTATTTTGCGCGGATATACTGAAAAACATCTGAACATTATAATTTCCTAGATAGTCGCGAAGTATCAAGCAGATACAATCATTTTTTTTTTAATAAACTTTCTTTATTTTCAAAATATATACAAAATAACTTAAGTTCTATACAAGATAAGTTTACATTTCAAATAATTACAATTTACATTTTGGAGCTTGGCTAAATTCAAATTTCTTAAAACATTAAAATATATTTTCCAAAAATATCCATCTTACAAAAAATACTTGTCTAAGTCTTTTCTGCCTTAAGTAACACATAAATTCATCAAAATTACCTTTACATTCCAAATTAAAATTTAGAGTCGCCGCTATGTACCATAAACCCGAGCAAAATTTGTCTGTTTTAATGACATTTTTTGCATGTAAATATGTTATAGGGAGACATTTGTCTGGTGGTAATTTCAATTTATATATAAGCATATTGTTTGTCCAGTTCCATATACTAAATTCATTTTTACAATAACACATTCTATGCGTTAATGAATCGATAATGTTACAGGTTTGACATAAAGGATTAGTTTCAATCCCATTTCTCGATACCTTTTCGCCCGTTGGATATACAGTTTTTACAATAAAAAAAAAGTGTTTGCTTCCATCTAGCTGTCAGATAGTTTGTGCTTATAGATTCCCATATTATCTTCCATTTTAAATCTTTCTATTTGTTACAAACATATGGTGTGTGTTGTTGATTAGACATAATCGTTTTGTATATAATTTTTGTGGAATTTTCATTTGGTTCTAAATTAAATTCAATTATTTTTTTAATGTATGGGATATAATCTTTCGGGACTTTAAAGGTGCTGTCATTTGATAGGTATGAGCACAAGATGTCATTGACTATTTCCTTTGATGCATTCTGTTCATCTTTTAATACTGAAAATATTTCTTGGTAAATGCAGTTGGGCTCTTGCTATTTTGAAAAGGCTTCCGGTCCATAAAAAATTGCTCGTTAAGGAAATAATCTTTTAAATGAATACCTTTTTAATGGGTAACACTTGTCCAAGATACCAAACTTTTGATAATAGATATGTATTTATAAGGGTAATTTTATTTAGAAGATCCGTATTCCTGCCTTTTTATGCAATGATTGTTCCATTTATTTTTTTTAATAACTTCTTGCCAATTTTTTTTAATCATTTTACAAAAATCTCTATCCACAAACATTCCCAATAACTTCAAACTTTCCAAAGACTCTGAAAATGGGGTTAAAACATCTGACCAATTTGATAAATATAAATCTTAGATTCCTTGAAATTAATTTCTGCGCCGGAAGTCTTCCCAAATATGTTTAATATCCTTAGAACCGATTTAATATTATTTGCATGGCTGAGAACTGCCGTGACATCGTTAGCATAAGCAAAGAAAACAATTCTTTCACTTATAATATGTGCTCCCGTGAGTGATATATGCATTATTCTAATTACAGATTCAATTGATATTGAAAAGAGGAACATTGATAGGGGATATTCCTGTCTTATTCCTTGCGAAATTTGGAAGGAACGTGTTAAAAACTACTACATAAACCTTTGATGCAGAAATTTCATATATTTTTTAATGTATTTGATTCTTTTTATAGGCACATTTAAACTTTCTAGAATTTTAATTATATAATCATGCTCAACTTTATCAAATGCCGTCTTAAAGTCAAGATCATATCACGCAAAATATTCAAATTATTAATTATATTTACATAGCCCGTCCGCACGTTTGTCCCTTCCCAAGTAATTCATCTACTTTTGGTTTTAGCCTGTTCATTATAATTTTATTAAGTATTTTTACATCCATATTGATTAACGTAATGGCCCTATAGTTTTCTATTATTTTCGAATTTTTACTTTCGGAATTAGAGTTATTATACCTTCTATCATAGCATTGGGGCATTCAGCATGATTTAAAATCCAGTTTAACACATCACAAAGGTTGCCTTTAATGTTTTCCCAAAATGTCAGATAAAATTCATAGGCCCAGGAGTTTTATTTTTTGAGAGTTCTTTAAAACAGCATAAATTTCCTCACTTGTGATAGGGGTTTCCAGCTGACTTGCTTGTTCAGCATTTAGTTTTTTATCGTGCAAATGTGCTAACAAGCATTTAATTTCTTTTTCATTGTTATGTATCTGCTTAAGAAATTTACTCTTAAACTTTACATAAACATAGTTTAAGATTTTAATTACTTCACAAATATCTTCACCTTTATCATTTGTAATTTTATTATAAGGAAAGTATGTTTCTGTTTAACAATGTTATGCAATGTGATTTTGTCCTGTTCAGAAGCAGTAGTTTTACTTTTTATTGAGTTTCTTTTATATTCATGGTCTAATTTGATACGATATATTTCCTTCTTATAATAAGATGCTAGGTTTGATGTCTCCTCTGAGGGAGGTAATAGATTAATTTCATTCAATACTTCATAAAAAAAGATAATTTACTCTTATGGTCTTTACTGTGTTCAATCCACATGTGTTTATATAAATGTTTGATTTTGTTTTTTAGGAAGTACCACCATTTACATATGTTTGCCTTAAACATATGTTTTTGTGTTTCATAGTTTATTTGTTCCACTATTTTCTTCCTAATATTATTATTTTCAATTAAAATTCTATTAACTTTAAAGTACCCCCCCATGTAGCACTGTAATTGTGTCTATTTTAAATTTAATAATTAGTGCATTATGATCAGAAAAGGGGCACGCAAGATTAGATATTGTGTGTACGTTATTTATATTAGTTCGTGAAATATATGCTCTATCTATCCATGATGCTTATTTTCCCTCTCTTAAATGTAAAACTATTATTTATATTCGCATTAGCGATATTCCATATGTCATATAATTTGAATATATTTACAATATTATCCAAAGTCATGCTATAATTAAAATTACCCAAACAGTCCTCTCTTTTTAACACACAATTCCAGTCTCCCATTATAATTATTGGCAAATCACTAGATACATGAATTGGTAATTCTGTGTTGAAAAACGTTTCCTTTACTGCCTATCCTGCGCCCCCGATGGTGCATATACATTGATTAAGTGATATGAATTATCAAAATTAAAAGAAATTATCCGACCATCTGGTGAGCAGACTATATCGGTAACATTAATGTTTGGTAGCTATGCAACTACAGTACCTCTATTTTTTTGTGTCCTTTGTTTGAAATTTACTTATATGCAATTAACCATTCTAAAATGTCGTCATTGACTTCCTGAAGTAGAACAATATCGACATCATGCATTCTCAAATAATCTTTAATTAATTCTTACTTAATTGGATTCGTTATACCATTTACGATTACAGTGACAATTGTCTTTGTTATAATCATTCTCAAACCTAAAAGTTAAAACAAACAATAACAAGTGATATTCTTGATTAAAAAACGGCTCATCTTCAGATTTTGATGCAGTGTATTCCAAAATCGAACTAAAGTCCATCTGTGAAGATCGAAATTTTGGTGATGATGTTGCCACTTCCATTTCATTTGCCCAAGCCTCATTTTGTCTGATGAATTTTCCATTAATTTGGCTCTCTTTAATTTGCAGTTCTTATTTTCCTGTTGATTTAGATGAATTGCACTGTGTTGGGAACACATGCCTGATTCATTTCCTTCCTTTTTCATTTTTTCATGTTTGTTTTCTTTCACTAAATTTGTTTTTAACTTTTCTGTTTGCTTCTTTTTTTCTGGCATTTTTGATTGATTTCTATTTTCAGCTTGCTTTTCTTTAAAAACTTCTTGAATATTTTCTTCTATCGCTTTATCTTTTGTCATATTAACTTGTTTTTCCGTTTCACTATTTTTTTGTAATTCATTTACAGATTCTGTTAGGGTTTGCCCAAACTGAGGCATAAAATTATTACTTCCTTTCGTTATCTCAGCATAATTTCTTCTTGCTTTTATTATTGAGTTAGCATTATATGTTCAGTCTTTTGCTTCATGGGACAATGAATTAGTATAGTCGTCCATAGATCCGCAAATATGAAGGAATAGGCGTTTTGATTTCCATCTTTATTGTTGTAATTACGCTATAAATATCAAGGTCAATACCTCTCCATTTTCTTTTTAACATCCTCGACTACCCATAAGTAGAAAAAAACTCTAATAATTTCACTCTCCGGCATTTCCAATGGAACACCATGCAATTTTACTGAATGTCTAGTACTTTCATTTTCTATCTTCACTTCATATTTTCTTTCGTAAATTGAATAATTTTTTATTTTCTCAACTTTTTCAAAAATATCTTCAACTAGCTCTTCATTTTGTAATTTCAATCGAAGTCTATTTTTTACAGTAACACCCATAGACACTAAATGATCAGATGAATATTTTAATTCTTTGTTAATGAAATTTGAATATTCTAATGGTGTAATTTTTTCATCACACCCTTCAAAAAATATACATACAGTATTTGTTGTAGTCAAACTCATTTTTTAAATAACTGTATTTACTTTTTATTTTTAATAATAATATCAGTTTAAATTCACTATAACACGAACGAAATGTTATCGTTTATCGCCAGGCATAGACACCCACCTTAACAAAAACCAGCACAGGTGTGTACCATACAACGGTCCGCACACGAGTGATCATAAAATTCATGTATTATAAAACAACGTCTACCTAAAAAAGGAAACAAATATAAGAACCTAAAATATGGCAATACAATAACAAAACCCAAATAGTCTACCGTGATTAGCTGCTATATATCTGAAAAATGTTTTCGTATGCAGATAGGTTCCATAGATTGGTAACGGAATATAAAATACAATTATATGCGTTGTAACTCAGAAATATTACAAGAGGGTTACATGTCTTAAAATAACTAAACAGCAAATACGGTATTTTGTGCACCATTATATAAATAAAAAAAGCAAGATATTGTCTACCGAAATCTTTAATTACTATAAGTAACTGGAACTTAGATTACTAAGCTTATAGACTTCACCATCAGTTCGAGACCCAGAGGTGGTCGACTTTTGTGATTAGAGAAAAGAATTTGTGGTGCTCGTCTTCCAGGAGGGATGTAAAACTGTGGACCCCGTGTATTGTAGTAAAAGAAATATCACGTGCAAGTAAAAGAACCCAATTCCAGTTGGAAAACTGGTTGCGGAAAAATTTCCAGGTGTGGGAACCTAATCCGTGGCGTCCCTTGGCCATAGCAGCAGAAAAAGGCCGACGTTAAATAAACAAATAGACAAACAAACAATTCATCATCAGACTGTAAAAATATAAAAAAACCAGTAACAAAAAATCACTTAGTAAATATACCGATAACTATCACCAGCAACTAAATACACAGACAGTGAAAAGTAGACAAAATCCATAATGTTTATCGGCGGTGGTAACACAGTAGACAACATTTATATCATAGATTCATAGGTGAAGGGAAGATTAATTTCCAAATGTTTTGCTACTTGAAGCCTACGACCTTTATTGATCATATCTTTGATGAATGGGTTTCCCAGATCAGGAGCGAGGTCAGATTTATAAACATGACTACTTAAACTGGAAGAGCTCATATTAGATATAAAAAAATATATTTTCATGAAGAAAACTTACAACCTCACTAACATAATCATAACAACCATGGAATATCCTTATCATACTCAGCTAAAGAAATAAGATATTTGATCATGCCCTCGTTATTTCCAAGGCTAATAAAGGGTCTAACTTAGTTATTATGTTCAGGTTGGATTGCGTTAGTAAGGTTGAAATTTTTGTTGGTGAACATATTCTTTTAGTTTCTAACATGTGTTTGCAACCGCAACCGCGTTTCTTATGACATTTGAATTACTATGATAAGTCAGTCGATCTGATATTATTGACATGAACACTGTTATCCCTAGGCTATATGGGATCTCATTCTCAGAGATTAGCTCATTTTTTATGCGAAACTCAAATCTGTTCTAAATCAAGATACAGTGTTAGTTTAGATTCTGTCGCCAATCATCTCTAGATTTTTCCAATTATACTTCCTATGGTTTCTTTTGACCATTATAGTTTTTAGTTATATTCCTAGTTGTGTTGATATTACTCCTGTACTTAATTTACTTTCGCGGTCGTTTTTTGGCAGATTATTTGAGGGTTTTGCTGAAGAAGAATTTCTTTGCTTTTATTGATAATATTTATACTCAATTTCTGTAGTAATTACTTAAATGGATTTCTGTTCGTGAAAGATCTTGAATGAGTACAGCTTTTTAAGTTCTGACTAGTACCCCACACCTTATTTTTTCTGTCAATACATAGAGAATTTTTACGTTTGGTATTCACCGTACTAAAGTCCAAACAATAATTTTATTACATACAAAGTCTATGTCTCAAAAATTAGCTCATCCATATAGTTCTCTCTATATCTCTGCTTTTCGAAAGTATTATATCTAAACTGAGAATTATCCATTAAATTGATCGCAGTAATGATTATCCTCACCCAGAAAACGTTTTTTGTGTCCCGCTGCTACATATTCATCCCATTCTTCGGGGAAATTTCTTTTAAGATAATAAATTGATTAGACTCAAAATCAATTTAGAGAGGTTACATATTTTTTATGAACAAAAAGTCGTCTACGTACCCAGTAAGGGTAGCAGGTTTTTATATATATATATATATATATATATATATATATATATATATATATATGGTCCAATTGTATGGTCTTAGGATGGCCAGAATGAAATATGAAAGGTAGATTATTATCGCAGTGACTTCTTCAGAACCGACAGACAATTGAGTATAATGAATACAATTGATAAATACAAGAAAATAATAGTGATATACAATGAATATTAGTAAAGAATAACAAAAACGAATTAATAGATGATAAGTATAACTGATAATAAGACCGATAAAACAACAATGATTATACTTAAATAAATTACTACAGGGATATACTTAACAAAGTTTAAACTAAAACATTAATAAATTTGTAACTTATTCGTATTAAATAAGAATAATAACTTAATAGGACTAACTACGTAGCCGTGAAAGTTTCGATGATGTAGAAGAAAACCATGGAGAGGAAGAGGTAGAGATTTAAAATGATTAACGAAAATATTGTTTAGAGGTATAAAGCTCTCGATTTGGGTTACTTCGTTTATAATAGTTTACCATTTGAACAAATTATTAAATATGGAGGATGGAATAAGTCTCTATCGACAGATATTCGGACAGTAAAGAAATATCAATGGCCAAACGGAATCAAATAGGTACTCTGGTTTATCTCATTACTGGTGCAGCTCTAATCCACAAAGTAATTTGAAGATTCATTAATGAATGAGATGTGTGTTGCTTAGCGATATAACCGTATATGACCTAGAGTGGCTTAACGTACACATACAATATTCTAAGATTAAACACAGTTAACTACTCCTGCCCAGTGCACAAGGCTTTATCTTATCTCAGCCTTCAACGTCAAACAACAAAGTTTCGAAGTAGTGGAGATGTAGTACACTTGAATGAAAATAATTTAGGAAACAATTAAAAGAAATTACACGTATAGAAAGAAATTACATAGACAAACATATTAATGTGTATGAAAAAATAACTTTTGTAAAAGGTTATTGTTCGTTTAAAGAGATAATTATGGTAAACTTTCTCGGACGAATTTAGTTCAATAAAATGCAGAAATATATTATTTAGGAGATAGAAAAATTTCGTGGATTGAATACATTTATATCGTGTTATTAGAGAGCCACCGACAGCGCAACGTTCTATATTAATTTTTATTTTCGACTTTGAAAGTCATCTCAATGAAAGCAGTTTTTTATAAGCTCGGAAAGAACAAAGAAAATGCATCAACCGGGGTTCATGATATCAATTATTATAAAGAAATAATAATATGGTTACGTCGGTTTTGTGTAGAAGAAACAAAGAATACGTACTGCCCTTCGAACACATAGAATACCTAATTTTACTGTATATAAGGGAACAAAAAAATTAATATCCAAAACAAAAATAAATCAAATAAAATATATGTGGTACATGGAGATAACTAATAATAAAAACGGGTATTAAACTATTTTAGAAACATCCCATGATAAAAATTATCGTTACTGAATCATTACAATATATGTATATACATATACTAAAAAGACATATGGTGTATAAAAAATAAGTTGAACAAAATAGAATGTGTATACTTTACGCAAGCATTAAAAATATATTGCTTATTTATTAAAAAGTTGTAAAGATAAAAATAACTATTACTTGTTTTATTAAATAAAATATAATTTGTTGTTTTAAAGATGTTTTGTTTGTAATTTAAAAAAAAAACAGTTTATTTATTTTAGTTAATGCTTATAGTTATTAATGATTGTAGTGTACTGATTTGATAATTTTTGTAATTTAAGTTGTTTGAATTACTTAAAATATGCAACATTTCGCTTAATAATATTTTGTTTATTTTATTGTTTGTCTAAATGTTTAATGTTGGCATAGTCTACCATGTGTTTAAATGTATGAATTTGTTGTGCTAGTGCTGTGAAATTTGGTTTTATGCGATTGTCTGATTTATTGATTGTTAGTTTCGTGCTCGGTTTGCAAATATAAAGTTTTGAGCAATTTGGGCACGTTAATTTATATACGTCATTTTGATCTAATTTTTTACTTTAGATTTAAATTATGTATATAACTTATTGCTTTTATTTGCGGTGGTAAAAGCAAGCTAATAATAATATAGGGAATTTTGATGTATTTGTAATTTGCTTTGATAATTATGTTTTTTAGTACAATAATTTTGTGTTTCTTAGGATGTTTTGAAAACCAGTCTTTATATTTGCTGCTATGTGCTCCTTTTTGATACCAGTTTAGTTTATCTGTAATGTCTTTGTTTTTTATTATTTGTGTGTGTAACCGCCGAAAACTTTCACTCTGATTGTAATCAGATTCGTTAGTTATGCCTCCCGCGTTGTTATCGGTCATATTTTCTGATTTTCTCATGAACCACCACAGAACGTAGGCTATTGTTAAAAACACGTATAATTTTTCAGCCTCTTTCGAAAATAACCGTACTTGGTCAGTTCGCAATTATCAGTCACACATCGATTCTCATGGTCAAAGAGTACCAATGCCAGCTTTAAAATTAGTGTTATATATCCCGCAACAACAATGTTTTATTACGAGCACTCTTCATTCTTTCAATGCCTTATCCCGCCCTGAATCCTAATTTCCTTTTACAACAAATTGATATCGCCAGCAGCTCCCAGAGGAATCACCACAATAAGGTATTTATGAACACATAATTGTAATTTGCTATTGAAGGTATTATTCATACATTTACGCTACCTTTATTGGTCCTCACGTACCCGGATAACTTGCTATTTCACCCGTACTTTTGTTTGTGCACAGTCGCGTTGTTGTTTTGTGCTCGCATTTGCATAATTTATAGCTATTTTAAAATGGCTCATTGTGATTCTTTTTAGCTGACAGTTACCAAGTAATACCATTTAACTTATATCTAGTATTTGTATATATTAAAATGCCACCAAAACGCAGTAATCGATCCTCTGTAAATTTATGTCACTATCTCGAAGAATTAGAACATCTTAAACGTAGGCTTTAAAATGTTTTTAGCATAGGAAATATAGTTCACATTGAAGATGTATGTGAATCGGTACCAGAGTTATACCGCTCGGTAGAAATATCAAGGGCATTAATAAATATTTGCAAAGAAATTGAAGAAATCCGTACTCAAATTAACATTATATCTCAATGTCAAGGTCAAATGCGTCATCATCTAACTCTACACCGAATAAAGCCACTAACGCTCAGATCAAACTATCAAATATTGATTTGCCTCGCTTGTCTGGAGACGATCTAGCTGACTGACTAAAATTCAAAGAACTTTCGTTGATTCATGGCAACCCATCGCTTTCAGACATCACAATGTTTTTTCCCTGCGTAGATCATTTGATTTGTCCGCTTTATCGCTCATAAAATATCTGCCAGTTGTACCAGCTATTTATTGTGTGGTTTGGAAAATTCTTGTAGATGGCTTCGACGATCCCCGCTTAGTAGCTATATACTACGTAGACAAACTTTTAAATTTGAAACCCTTGGGTAATCGGCCATCGTCATGATCGATGCAAGGTTTTGTCAATATTACGTGTTCCCCAATACACATCGAAACACTTCACTACTAACTAGTTCGAAGTCGAATACGAAACCTTGCCTTTCTTCTTATGTTTTAATTTCAAAGAGGATCACCACATTTACTCTTGTGAAGATTTTTGAAAGGTTGATCTTCGATCTTATAATAGCCTTGAACCCAACTCTACAAACATGACCTTTTTCGATTAAATAATTATTTTATATGATGAATTTGAAGTGGTTTAGCAACTAAAAATGAATATAAATTACAGCTTTCGTTTGATTTTGTAGATCTATATTGTTATTCAACAATTATCTTTTTTTATTCTTAATTAATTGATTTTCGAGGGATCAATTTTTGATAAGGGGTCGAACTTCGGCGGGGATTGAATTTTGTTGGTTGATCATGTATCTATCTTCGGTCTCCGATCACAATCGATCTTTTTTAAAAAAATAATGTATATGACCTAGTCAACTAACCCACAGAGAACAACATTATATTATAAAAGGTACCAAAAACAATCTAAACATGAGACTACAATTTAAAATATCTCATCGCGACACGGAAATAAAAATGGAAGCCACTATTTAATGCCAATGACAAGTGAAGGAGAGATGTGTCCCTCCCAAGTATTTCGATATCAGTCGACATAAACCGCCATCTAGTATGAAGTCAGAGAATAATTTATAAAAAACAACACTTATGCCATCAGTTGTCAAACCGAGATAATAAATCCACTAAGGAAAAATGAAAATTTTTTAGTCTGCTCAACTGAACTAGAGAAGGGCCTAGAAAACCCATAATTTGATTAGATGGTCAATCAACAGCAACTACAACTAACAGATAATTGTAATTCATGCCAACAGTGTTGGGTAAATAAGTCAGAATAACCAGCAAAGAGTTATTTAATTTTAATAAGGGTCTGGAAGGAATTTGACCCCAATAAAAACTGAATGATTACAAACAGTAAGAACACTTGTATTAAGAGAAACAGTAATGCCAATGTGTCCCCAAATTAGGAATATAAAATTTAAAGTTAATTGAAAAATAAACCAAGGAATTTAGCAACTGTAAAATTTATAAAAACTATTGATAATTGACAATTTCCGCCAAAATCGGGCTAAGATTAGATAGAGGTATCAAATTTTTGTTTATAAAAAATATACTCACCATAAAATAGTCAAAAAACTTCCGTATACATTTCAATTAATATACCAGTATATGGATGATATTATTTGTTCTGCACCTGAGAATAACGTTGAGGTGGTTCTCAGTTGTTCTAATTTAATTTTTTCCCATCTGCAATTTACCATTGGCTTGGAGTCTGATAATTCCTTACCAGCTCACGTCGATATTTGAATTTTGTGCTATTAATTATAATAAACTGAAAATTAACATGTTTCTTTTGTCTGAAGAATCGCGTTGAAAAGATTTGTCACCATTCTGATTTGAGTAAAAACCTTAGACTCTTCATGACATTTTCTGTAGTAATTTATACCCTACAGGGTGTACAAGGCGATAAAAGAACGTTAAACAACCTGACCAGAAATCTGATAAGAATGATCAAGGAATTCAACGACGAAACGCTTGAAAACTACCTGACAGGACTAACACATAAAAATGACACTAACTACTCCCTTTGGAAAGTTACCAAACACCTCAAAAGACCAAAAACCCATATCCCGCCTATTGAAAAGGAAGTCGGAAACTGGGCAAGAAAAAATAAAGATGAGGCAGAGACTTTTGCAAAAGATCTAGAAAAAAAATAGAAATAGATAACAAAGGAGGAAAATATGTGTCTAATGACGATACTACTCCAAATTTGAAAGGAACTATCCCACATAGCAATATTAAAGTTATGCATCTATACAACGCTTCACTCAGACATTCTGTATGTCCCACTCCCATGGAAAGCGGCTGAAATAATAATGATCCCCAAGCCAGGCAAATCGCATAATGAAACAACAGGCTATCGCCCAATATCTTTACTCCCAACTATCTTAAAACCTTTCGAAAAACTAATCCTTATCATTTAAGACAGATAACTGATCCCCATACATCAGTTCGGATTCCGTAACAGCTACTCTACAATGGACCAAGTTCACAGGATTACTGATATTATAGAAAAGGTGCTTGAAGGGAAGAAATTCTGTTCTGCCATATTCCTGGAAGTCGCATTGACGAAAGTCTTAAAAAATCACGCGGCATTATTGAAGTCCTACCTTTCGGTATCTATCTGAAAGGTAGGACAAAGTCAAACATGAAGGAGAATCCTCAAGTCTGAAGCAGGTATCAGCTGGCGTACCCCAAGGCAGCGTACTTGGACCCATACTCTAACTTCTCTACATAAAAGATATGCCCCAAACTAATGGTACTACGCTAGCAATATTCGGGGATGACACTGTTGTATTTACAGTTGGGGACTCTACCGAAGATGCCACAGAAAAATTTAAAACTGCAATTGATAATGTCCATCAATGGACTTTGGCGACACCAATTAAACTGAACGAGGGCAAATCGGTTCATATTAACTTTACAAATAGGAGATACCAGCATATACCTGTTATGATAAATCAGCAAATAATCCCATACTCAAATAAAGCAAAATACCGTGGTATAACCCTAGACGTTAAACTTAAATGGAAAGAACATGTTAAGAAAAAAAGGAAGAATTAAATATTAAATAAAGAAAACTGTACTGGCTAATTGGGAGGAAATCTGTGAACTCTGTGGTTGCACTCAAAAATCAAATGCAGCAATGATACAAACTTTTCAAAATAAAGTACTCAGATGCATTTCAATGCCCCCTGGTACATTCGAAACGAATATCTCCACCGCGACTTGCATGTAGATGCAATCAGGCAAGAAACTAGTCAATATGCTGAGAAACACAAACAGCGACTGCAACACCACGAAAATGTAGAAGTGAAGCAACTTCTTAATAATGAGGGATTGTTTAGGCGATTAGTTACAAAATCAAGATAAAATAAAAAGTAGACGTAGAGTCGTACAAATAAGTTGACCCAAATAATTCTGATAATTGAAGGTCAGTTTGTTTCAAACACGGAAATTTGTCTTCAGATAAAAAAGCTCAAAATTTTTTATAAATTGCACTGGCTTTGGATATTTCCATCTGTTATTATATATTCGAGTTATTATAACGGCAGCTCAAAGTTTTTACAAAAGTTATAAAAGCACCGTAAGTATCTTTACCGTGAGTCGTTCTTTGCAGACGAATCTTCATCAAAAATTCTTCTTTAGCTGTCATGTCAAAAAATACCATCCAAACAAAAACACACATTTGGGCAGTATCTGTCATTTCGGTGGACTCGTAATGAAAAATATGTACATTTCATAATATTATTTAATTCTTGTTCAATATTCTTGTCCATAATTTGTACTCGAGAAACTGTCAGACGAGTCAACTAGAACTCTTTGATAGCAGAAATGATCTCTGTTTTATTTTTAAAGTTAGCAAACAACGTCTCCAGCTTCGAGGAATGCAACGTATATCCAGCTTCGAGGAATGCTGCTTTTACCACTGTCCCATCTTGATTTTTGTTTTGTTTTGCCAGTATAACTTGTAGCAGCTTCTGATTGTTGAGCAGACTTAGTGAACATCGCTTGTTCTACCATCATAACATTTTTCAAATCGTGAGCTTTACGTCTGTTTAACTAATTTATTGGGGTAAAATCGATTTCATAGTTTATATGCATGATTTTATAATGCCTTTTTAAGTTCCCAGGTTTAGGAAATGTAATGTATGACGCTCAACAAACGATGCAAATACACTTTTCTTTGATCGTTGAAGAAATCTTCCTCCAAATCATCATTGAAATTATATTTTTTCTTGTTTTTTCGGCCTGTTCATTGTAAATTATTTGGTATCTTGGGTAAGTATTGTTAAAAGCTACTTGGATGCACCGAGAAAATTAGATCTCCCTCGCGTTTACACCATTATTTATTTGTTCACGTATGCACAAAATCAATAACTTTCGTAGACGTACAAGCGCTTACGCCATGCACGAGGTAATTGGCAGTACTATACCAACTCTGTCAACATCCTGGATATTTACGTCTCGGCAGGTTGTGAAGCACATGTTTGGAGTGAGAGAGATGGTACTTTGTCATTTAATGTTCGGTACTTTATTAATAAGTATTATGTTAAAATAATCATTAGAAACTATTTAATACACCCATTATATTTTGAATAAGTGTCACAAATATCAAAAATATAATACGTAATTATATATTTATGATAATTATATGAAATAAGTGAAGCTAGACTGGGATCAAGCGAACGAGAGAAAATAAAAGTTAGCGAGTGGACACGATTAACTTAAAAACCTCGATCAACCCCTTGGGCACCCCTTCCCACAGGCTTCTTATCAAGGCTCCTGTTTTCTCTTTCACACCCTTCAGGGTCCTGAAGATGTGATCAGCTTAGGTGCACATCAATCGAAATATGATGTTAATTAAATACAGTGGTTTTCATTACATTAGAGAATTGTCCTCTAATGTAAAGTACTTGAGGGTCAGCATAGCTGATAAATATTCTTTCCTCGTTAATAAATATTATTCTAGAATGAAGGGCAAGGACCCTGTCTTCCTTGTCGGAATAGTGAATTGTCATATATTGGCCAAACGGGTCAATCTCATATTGCCTTGCATAAATCTCATATACGTCTTGAGGGTTGATGATTCTGAGAAAATAATTGTCTGGGATATTGAAAGAAGTACTCAGAAAATAAATTTCTTAAAAATGTGTTACATATTGAGTAATCCCTACTTTAGAACGGACACTGAATCCCTGAGTGTGGTATATTACAATCTCCTTCACAGTATATAGAGCAGCTCTTAAAGGGTGCTGTAGATTCTTTTCCTTTTCCTTTTTTGGTAGCAACCAATTATGTATTGACATTTCCTACTATTTTCCATATATATGTGGTTTTGAATATGTAAAATTTGAGACATAATTGTCTGTATAAATTTAACAGTTGGTAAATTCCTTGGTTTCTTTTTTAAATTATTTTCTATCCCCAGGAGCAACATATTAACTAGTTCAAGTTACTTGTTTTTCTTAATACAAGTGTTCTTACTAAATATAATATACCTCTACGGTTAATATCTATATGAATATTATTTCCGGATGGAATCCGTGTATAGGCTCTAATAAGTTTCGACGTTTTGTCCACTGTTGCAAGGGAAATTTTTTAGGCGAGTGATTTTACTTCAACGAATGAAGTCAATTCACTGATTCAGACTCGACTGGATCCTGTTCATGTAGAAGCCGTTCCATTCGGAGGATTGTGCAGGAGAAGAAAAACAAGCGAAGGGGCCCTCGCGATGTGTACTTGTATTAATTTAGAAGTGTGGAAGACAATATCTTGTGTTTTTTTTTAAATTTATGTTTTAGAAAAGGCGTCTCTATAAGCTGAATACTTTCATAAGAAATAGTAATAAATCTTAACAGAAGTAGGAAGAATAGAAACACTGTATCAGATATTCTTTAAGATAAACTAGTCTAGATATCAAGGAAATCTTGAGAAACATATATAGCTTCTTTCTTAAGGGCCTCACTCATATTCTTGCATTAAGAGTGAACGGAAAGATTGTTTTATGAAGACACCCAGCGTAAACAATGCAATAGTAACACACGATATAGGAAATGCCCGGAGCGAAGCACAGATTAACCCTTTCAGTCAGAAACTTTATATCTTTCGGAAAATAGCTCCGGGACCTAAAGTTTTCTGAAGCCGAAATATATGCAAGGTCAGTAAGCTAAATTATAAATAAGTAAGTAATACAAACAATCGGCTCAGTATGGATCTTTGAAGAACAACAGCTCATATTAAAATCACTAGAAGAATGACCGTTAATTACCATAAATATTTTACCTCTGATACCACAAGCAAAGAATTTTGGGGTCTTCGAAGTAATAGTCCAGGGTAACGTTTCATGAGATACACCTGCCACGTTAATCACTTAATCTACCGAACTACTGATTATTTGAAGGCAATGTTCGTGGTAGTTTTAGAAGAATTTTTCTGTACATACATCTAGTGAATATAAAATTCGTCTTAGAAAACATGTTAAATGAAGCATACCATTCTGTGACGTAATTAATACATATTTTTAAAACAGTATGCGTAGATTATGTACCGGAACTCATAGCTTGTAGATAGTCTAATAAAAACAATGCAACTTTATGTTGAATCAGTTTCCAATTTGGATCAGTTCAAGTTGTTCAGTTATGATTTGTATAACTTTATTTTTTGGTTTTCCGGGAGACAACCGTGTGTTGGCTTTTCTATTTGCCGACGTTTTGTCCACCAATGCAGGGGACCTTATCACGACATTTCGCTCTTAAAAGTGCTAATTACAAATTGCCATGTAGCTCTGAAAAGTGCTACATGTAGGCGCCGACCAGCTCTAAAAAGTGCTAAGCATAGAATGACATGTAGCCTTCAGAAATGTTTTCATAGTTTATTATTATTATTTATTTATATAGCATGGTTGGGCACGAATAGGAAACCTTCTTACCTTAGTACGTCGACTTTCTTAGCAATGCTTCAATGGACTATCTTATTATTCTAGGGAAGTAGTTAGAAGATTTGGCGAGGTTTGTTATGTTCTTAAAGAAAATATCGTGGCCTGTTTCTAATTTATGTTCTGCTAATGGAGAAATAGAAAACTGTTTGAGGCGGGTTTACCATTCGTGTTCCCTACAGCGAGTGGAGCCCATTATTCTTGTTTGACTTATGTATACTAAGCCACACGTACATGGAATTCTGTATACTCCAGCGGATTGCAAAGGAACTGAGTCTTTCGAAGAAGGAATGATTTCGCTGATTTTGATCAAAGGTTAGAAAATAGATTTGAATGATTGCGGAGTAAATGTGCTATCTTCTCTGTCGTGTTTTGTACGTATGGCAAGTAAGAATGGCCAATAAGATTCAGGTTCTGGCTAGGAGGAGAGAGATTTTTAAAACGCTGGATGGCCCTTTGTATAACTAAAGATTTCTATAAGTTGGCTATGAGCGTATTCTTGACCTTACTAAGTTTTTCGGATAAACTATTTTTTTCGTTGAGACTGAAAGCTCTGTAGACCAAATAACTGACTAATGACATTTTCTAAGAAGGGTGGTACGAAAATGTTTCGTGAAGGTACCTATTAGTGTGTGTGGGCTTGCGATAGCCTGAATGGCCCAATGTGGCATTAGCATACCTTACAATATGGACGTCTAAGTATGGGACTGCTCCAGATACTTCAACTTCTATTGTGAATTGGATATCGGTATGTTGACTATTGGGGCATATCACAACTATTGTATCGAATTCGCTAAGCTCTGTCGGGAATAAGAGCGTGGTGCGCCGAGCATTGCTCCGGAAGTCGACCTACTGAAGTAAGAAGGTTTCCTATTGGTGCACGATCACGCTATATATATGTATATATATATATATACAGTCGGTAAACTACAAATATCCGTTGATTCTACGACTAACAGTTCTGAGAGCGGATACATATTGTAGCGGGTGTGCCCTAGGGTTAAATTCTTGGGCCCACCTTTTTTCACTTTACATAAATGATTTTCGAAGAACTCCTGATACTGCACTTGCTCTCTTTTGCAGATGACGCGGCAATCTACTACTTCTTTTTACGGAATTGGATCTTCTATAAGAGTTCTGGGAGACCTGGAAGTTAAGGAACTGAATGCATCATTTTTTTTAAAGAGAGCTGGAATAGGCATTATCACGGATTTCATCCAAGGACGAGGGAAGAGTTCCTACCACCTGAAACTGAGGGAAGAGCCAATAACCAGAAGGATAGCAGCCTACACCGGAGAAAACGCGCTTTTTCGAATTCGACATCGACTGCCGCAGATAAGATATATCTAGGATCACCCAGAAGGATGTGACCAACCGCCAATCAGAGAAAACTCCGGTGAAAACTTTGGTTAAATAAAATATCAGTAGATTATTTAGGTTGTTTTGTACATCTTTCTTATTTGTAGTTAATATATTGATCATGGTATCATCTTAGGAACTATATTAGATTAGATGAATTAATTAGCTAGCTATCATAGTAGGAAAAGTAGGGAATACATTAATTGTATATACATAAGATCTTAAAAATAAATAGTTTCAAATCAAATTAAAAAACAAATCGAACATCCGTTTATTTTACTACTAACATTTCTGAGAGATACATGTTATTCTATGCTTAGCACTTTTTAGTGATGGTCGATGCCTACATCTAGCACTTTTCAGAGCTACATGACAATTTATAATTAGCACTATTAAGATCTACATCTCTTGATAATGACCCCTGCAACGGTGGGCGAAACGTCGTCAAATAGAAAAGCCAACTTACAGTTATCTCCCAGAAAATCTGAAGATATTTACTGTGGCCGCGGAAGACTACGTACTGAAATAAAAACAAATTTTAAATATAACTATTGTATTCACTATTTATATGTTATATATGTATATATATGTATATGTATATATATATGTTATATATTATATATGTTATATATATATTCTTATTACTATGCCTAAACATACGCATATAGCGTGTTCAATTTATTATTTAACATCAGCCTATTTCCGCTGATGTGGACCATCATCGATGCCAGGGAATATACTACTACACCTGGAAATTTTGCAGTACCTGTATTATAACTGGAATTGCGTTCTGAAATATGCAAGTGATATTAATTAATCTAAAATATACGGAACCCACTGTTTTATGTCCCTCCCAGACGAGAACCACATATACGTTTCTCTAAACACAAAAAAATTTACCATCTATGGGCCTCAAACTCTAAACTCCACGTCAGAATATTGTAAATTGTTGTGATATAAATTTGTATCGGGTCATAGTTATCGTTGCAATAAATAAATTCAATTTTCATAAAATGTTTATACGTCATAGCAACAAATTGTCATATTTTTAAATTCTTTTAAACACACTTCAAAATTTTTCGTTATTAAATTTCTTAAGATAAAATAGTTAATATAATTAAAATGCCATCATCACGTCGACGTCGAACAGCCCAGCTAGTAGTTGCAGCCATTGGTGATCTAAGAGATCCAAATGGTTCCACAATTACTTCTATAAAAGATTTTATCGCAAGAGAATATGCCGTTCCCATAGAACATTTCAAGAAAGATCTCGTGCAAGTCTTGGAGAAAGGAATTGCTTTTGGTGCAATAAAGAAGCACAGGGAAAAATACTTTCTCGGTGATGTAATCGCAAGGTATGGACAACGTGATGCTGGTATCAGACATAAACGCAAGGTTGGTGCACGCAAGGAAAAGGTTGCAGCTTGCAAACCTCGAAACAAAAGCAAGAGCAGAAGCAGGAGCAGGAGTCCTAAAATGTGAAATATAAGTTTGTTTGTACTCTTATAGTATCTGTTTTCTGTAGAAGTAATACTTTAACGTCAATATGTTGTAACTTGAAGCCGATAAAGTGAGAATAATGACAATGTTTTTAGTACTTTCTGTTTTATTTCAAAAAGATATCTTACATTCATATTTCTCACATTCAGATTTATCAAATTTTATTTTATAATCATAAAAATGTAAACATTTTACTGGCCAAGGATGTAGAAATTATTAATTCCAGCTAAGGACCCGAATATTGCAACCCATGTGATCTAATATATAGTGCAAATGCTTTTAATTCTAGAATTCATGATTTTCGTCCATTCAATATGGTTATTTTTGTGATTAGGCTCCCTTTATCACCATCCGAAAAAACCTTAAAATAGTAGTCCCGTGTCCCTAATGCACAATTAAAAGATGATATTCCAGTGTAAATACTGAACTAGTCTATCATATCTGTTTGCCCCAATGAACGACTCTACAATCATTTTATGTGAAAATAATTAGCCGATTTGCCAGATATGTTATCATATTCAGTTTCATAATTTTGTTAATGATACATGTATTGTTTTAAGTTTAGAGATTGAAGAAATGTGAATACTGCTGTATATTTTTCTCGATATGTTTGCTCTGAAGTATGATGGTCTGATAATCTGTGTTTTTTGGTCTAATCTTAAAGTAGGCTCAAAATATGAGTTGATATAAAAAAATATAAAAAAATTTTAAATTTTTATATTAGAATTACTTCAGCAGGTTATTTCCCAGAACAACAGGTGAAATATAATATTTTAAATATATGCAAAGAACACCTCAAAATCATATACCAGTTTTGATCTTTTTTTAATAGCTGTAGCCAAAAATTAGGTATATGGCTTTACCCAATTAACAAAAAATCGTTAACTATCTAAAATATAATATTCAATAGCTAATAAAAAAACGTACACGAGTAAAAAAATGGAATGCTTCTTTAACCATTACTATGTATATTAATCAAAATCAGAATAAAATATAATGAAAAATCTACCAAAAGAGTCAGACAGTATAATTAAATCTAAGAGCAAGCAATTTACTATGGGGTCCATTTCCATAGTAGACGTTTATTTATGTTAATATTCTTGCTATGAGAAGATACATGATTAACATTACTCTAAATTGCTTATAGTAGGTAAGGAACACACTAGTGGAAACCATCCACACTTCTATTTTCTGCAGCATAAAACCTCGTAGTTATTTCGATCAAACTAGGTACTACACAAATAGTCCATACGATTATTAACTAGAATATTTCAACACATACGTCATTTTGTCCAGAAAATATTTAATTAAATAAATAATATTAAATTACATTTAATATTTACATTTGTATATAGGATGAATATAGGTTGTACCCGACAATAGAAGAAAGAGAGGAAGACCCGCGAGGACATGGATAGTGGGAATACGGAATACCATGAGAGACAGTTATTGGAGAGAAAGAGATAGATGGCAATCGAAATGCGAGATGCGGCATAGGCTGTATGACCACCGCTTATAAGTATAAGTATATAGGATATTTAAAATTTGAGGGGCTATATAGGGACCTCGGAAACGGTAAGAGATACGAAACTGGTTATATTGTGGCCAAGTCGCGTACTTATGTGATCATGTTTATAAGAAACAAATTGAGCCATTATTTAATTGTTTCAGAACATTATAAATAAAATATAGAATTATCTCGTCCATGTACTTTCTGATTACTTAAAAAGTGCTACTATCTTCCTGTGTATAAATCTCCAAAAACAAATGGGCATAGAATACGATTTCTCACGTTATTTGCTTATAGATAGACACCAAAAAAGTTTTTTTATATGATGCGTCTGTGATTAGCAACTGCCCAACTATTTGATTAAAATTTCAAGATATACTTTTTACCAACAGGTAAAAATAATCACCTATATAAATCATACATCCAATATTTTGCCGGCTCGTTGAATATTAGAATTCAAAAATTAAAAACTAAAAGAAATTATTGTTTTTCTAAATATATATTACTTCAAATTATTTTCATACATTTTGGAGTTCATAATATTGACACCGTAGCTAAATACCAAACATATTTACATACAACATACATGTGAAAAAAGATTTGAAATTGTTTAAAACAAATTCTACTCCCAAAATCAAATTGTACGTAGAGCTGAGGACGATATTAACAACATACCTTTTAATTCGTTGTTCAGCGTATTAATTTAACAATCTAAAACGCACTCACCTAAATATAAAGAAAATTATTGACGCTTCATAATTTGGGAAAATGATTATATCAAATTCATTAGATAATTTTCACAAAAGTAAAATAAAGAGTGGCAACTCATGGCTGCTACAAATATATAAATGAAATGAAATAAACTATTAATAACAACCTTAGAAAGAGTGACAGAAAAAACTAATTTTCGGTAATTAAATGTGATTGATTTCCATGGTTACTAACTATATGAACGTTGTTTCCAGGTATACATTCATATTCATTCTCTGTAAATTTGTAAATATCACATATACCAAACATTTGTGTATATGGCATTACTATGGAAAAAAACTTATTTTATCCAGAACAGAATACAGAAACTTTAGTATTAGTCTGCTGAGATACAGTTCCGAATTGTAATAATATAATTTACTTCAATTTGGTTTCCATAGGATGGTGCCCGCAAGAACAAAAATTGTGTAATTTGAAAGAATACATAACTGGCGAGATTGAACAAGTATCTTTAACAGCTCTGGCTAACTACAAATGAAGTATCAAATATCGATTCATTCATCTGTAAGCAGTCAATGGTGCACATTTTCACATTATAAACATTATATACCAAATTTTTAAGATACATCTCTAAAGTGATGTTGCATTACACAAAAGGAAATAATTGCTTTGTATAATAGAAATAGTTTTAAAAATGTCAAGAAATAGTTGTCCTCAAATGTTGAAAGTGACAAACATATAAAAAAATTCAAGGTTATATAAATATACAGTCTGATCAGTCAAATTACTTGAATGTAAATTACTATTTATTACTGTAATTATTGTACATATAAAGGTTAAGAGAATATTCAATTATTACGCTTCATCTTACATACACAATCAATTCAACTATTCACATACCTTTTGTGTTATTAGGATACAACTGCATGCAGTCTTCTGCTGAAGATATTGTTAAATTGTTGTGAATTGCATATCTGAAACAAAATTAAATTAAATCAGAGTTGTTTATAGCTAGTATAATATAATAATGGTCGGGATATGATTATTATTGTGTATGTCCTGTATTGCTGTAGTTCTGCCCAAAAGCAAAATTATGAGAAAAATAGTTATATAACACTAACACTAAAATTGGTTTATGTAAGTAAACTCTAAAATTGACGTGCTACGTGTTATGCATTGCTATAGGAAAACAACGAAACGTAAACATATTTATAAAAAACTATATTTAAAGAATTTGGTGAATACCAATTACATATTAACTGTATAAGATTTTGTGAAATAATGGTGGAAAATATTACTTAAAATTGATAGCTGTTTAATTTCGGTGATTTATTTAAAACGATTGACTTATTGCATCTAAACTTAAAGTATTTCAAATATGATGCATGTTCTCAGTAAGGGCACGCTGTATTGTAAAAAATGAATTTGAAACTATGGTATGTGTCACCAAGTAAAATTTTATTTCCTACACATTAATTTAAATTTAGATTTTATTCTGTTTACAATAATATTAGTATAAGTAAATTTAATTAAACTTGATGTAATTACTTGCAAGCTAATACTAGTGTTATATTTAATTAAAAGTATATTCACACATATACTAAAAGCAATTAATCAAATGTATAAAACAAAATAAAATAAAAGCGAAAATATTGGTACGATTTTGCGGGTAGTTAATTAATCCATTATATTTTTAATTATATAACCTGTCAGTTATAATGTAAAGGGTTAGTTCTACTTAACAGAATATTATTAACACGATGCGAAAGTTATTAATAATTTATTGTTATATATATTTATTAATATATAAACAATATCTACATACTTAACAAACCATACACATAATATACTCATATGCTCTCACATAAATTTTTTATTCCACGTCAACTTGTTACTATATTTATCAATAAAGCCTCTCTTCAATTGACAATTGACGGCGTTATTTATCAAATTTGTTTTTATCTTGAGAATAAAATGTATGAGCTTGGGCTTAGGTGGATCAGAAGATACTAATATTATCGTTCCATGTATTTCAAATAGTTTCTTATTTAAAATTTGTCCAAATTGCAGTTGAATTTTTCAAAATTATATGTTCTTTTTTAATTTTTAAGATTTGGTGCTAATAAAAAAATACATCGTAAAGTACTAAAGAACACTCACTGTGATTGCACTTGATAGAAATCAATTGGATGCTAGTGTATGTTCATCGAATATGTGGGTTTTTGAATTGTGACGAATTTTCTGACAGACGAAAAGTAACATTCAAATTTTCATAATGAATATCATCGTTGCTTACATTGTATGTATTCCAACAAGTACGTATACTCATAATATATTTAAGTATTTTATAATTGTAAGAATAAGTATTCTGATTAAATTAAGAATAATTTCATAACTACGATATTTCTACTTATCAACGGTATTTACTCATGAATACTACATTTATAACAAACAAATAAACACTTTTCAATTTAATCAATTATAATTTAGATACGCTTTGTTCATTATTTTAATTTTGCGAAAGCGAGATTTTTCATTAACATCCATTTTCTGATATAGATAACAAAACTAAAGAATTTAATCTTTCAGTCCCCATTGTCTATCGCAAATGTGTTTGATAAGTTATAATCTGTTAAACTTTCTATCAGCTGTTGCTACCGATTAAAAACTTTCTTCAGCTTGAGTTGAATCATATTCAAATACTTGTGTTTTGAGTAATATATATATATATATATATATATATATATATATATATATATATATATATATGATTTAAAATAAATAATAACAGTTTTTAAATATTTGTTTTTAGTTTGCATAGATTTTCTTACTAAATTTATTTGATGCAGTATGTCCTATCACATCACTAACATAACTAAAAAGGATTTTTTTTTTCTGTTAGTGTTAAACATTCATGTTGGTGGCTGCATCGGTCGGATCTTCGAAGTGCATCATAAATTTCGATAATCTGCGACACAACAGACTTTGTGCATTAAATAGGACTCTCACAACGAGTTTCATATACTGATTTAATAGTGAAATTTGGCATGTATTTTTTTCAGAGGGGCGCTTTTCTGAAAGGGTTAGTTTTTTTTTCGTTTATTTCGGCTGGGAAATTTTTTATACAAACAGGTGTAAAAAATAAAAGAGAATTCAAACAGTTCTATTCTTAAAAAAATTAAGGTTTCTTATGTAAAATTGTGGTGCCACAAAACAACTAATGAAACTAAATGAGTGTAGTAAGTTAATTTAAGATATTATATTTAGTTATTCCTTTTTTGGAAGGCCCTAGTGTTAGTATATGTTTTAATGCCTCCATACGTTTGGTACACTGCGCGGGTACTCGGTAGTGAAGTGTTGAAGTAACAGGAAGTGTCCAGTTCTAACTTCAAAACTTCTCAGTCAAACAAATGCGTATAGTTTGGTGAGGCTTGACTACCACGCTATAAATATATCACATACAAATAATGAATGCTCGAATAGCAACAAGTCGCAATTCAAATGTACACAAGACTTACGCAAAGCCAACTACTCTAAAGATATCTCTAACTTTCAGTATTAAATTTAAAAGAAATAAATTGAATTAAAAGCACTGATGATAAAATAAAATAATGACGGAATAATGAAGCAGAATTCTTATGTAAATTAAAAAACTTCTGAAGAGTGAAATTTAAATTATAAATAGTTTATAAAAAATTTGCAAAGTCAATAAATTCAAAAAATAGTATCGTATCGTATCGTTATTTGACAGCATCACTTTTTTGTAGGTTTTAAAATTCAGCTAATTTCATATCATTCGTTTGCGATATGTTTTATAACCGCGAAGTAAGACCGAATATCCCGTGTTAAACAGTGAAAGACGCGTGATCACTTACAGACAACAAAACATAATTTTGTTTCATCGCATGTGGGTTGCCCGAAACAAAGAACTTATGATATAGCTAGGTAAACACACCAAAAAGAAAGTATTAAATTATGAAATTAAATACTAAAGTATATTATAGCAGAATATATAGCAACACTAATTTCTTTTATAATATTCACTTGCACTTTTTATTTACGTATTTATTTATCTGTATATTGTCAGTTTATTGTAATTGTATATAGATTCTAAAAATTTTCATTACCTTAAGGTTTAATTAATTTATAGTTTATTCTCTGTCATCGATTAAAGATATTTTTGTTTCCTAATGCTCTTATTTAAAGTTAATGTTGCTCTTTCTAAAATTCATAGTTCTCAATGTACTTATTTATCTAAATTGAAATTGATTGTTATTGAGCGATTAGACAAAATAAAATTTGTAAAAAAAGAATATTAGCAACACTTGTATTCTGTAGAAGTCAATGGCATCGTAGACAATGATAGGATTGTTTTTGCGCTATTTGGACCGGTGTAATATTTGACGGATTTATTTTCATATTTGATGAACCTACTGAATTACTGAAAATGTTCTTTAACGTATGATTTTGTTTGCCCGATATATTTTACCATACTTTACCTTGGAGTTTGTTGCCATTAATTTAGCAAATTATATTTATGTTTGTCCTGTAAAGTTTTACAGTTGAGTTTTAGATTCTGTAATAAAATTTTTAAAGAAGCGAACTTTATTTTCTACAACGCGAAATATCATATCCATTTGTTTTGTTTAATTTTCTCCTTTCTAAATGCATCTTAGTTACTACATTAAGCCAGACGAAATCACGTACCAAATGTTGAGAAATTACTTATTTTCTTGTTATTTGCTGGAATCTCACAATATCAAACATATTCCTCCTTACTCTATTTTGATGAGATATACTTTCCAATCATTCCATATAGTTCAATATTATTTTATCATACCAAAATAAAATTTCCCTTTAAATTTGTAATCTTTTTCTAAATTAGTTAATGGTATCAGTTTTAGCAAAAATTTTAACATATAATTTTAACAGCTGCTAATTCTAAGCTTTTAATTGATTATCTGGATAACAAAACAAAGTTCACTTGTCAGTACAGACAGGTACTTCGAACAGTATAGATAATATAGAGGCCTTCGCCCATCCAATTTAAGTAATCACCGATGTAGAAACGGCAAAGATTGGAAACAAATGGATGGCGTACTTCAATTTGGTAAAATACCAATGACCATCGGCGAAATTACTAGTCCAGGAATAAATTTCTTGGATTGTGAGCTCTCGTTACATAGCTACGGGTAACAGTACAAATATAGCTCTTGGAGATAGAAATGAAACTAAAAATGCCATTTTTCTTATGACTAGATGACATATTTATCACAATACTCAATTAAATAATACAAATGTATTAATTTTATGTTAATGATTTATTAGTGACATTTTATATTATAATTAAAATATCGCTATCTACCCTTCTACTTGTTTAGTCACTTTAATGCAATTTGTTGTGAACCCATTACAATACCACAAGCAATGTATATCCTTCAGCCAAATTTTTCACCTGTTAAAAATCTAATTTAAAGAAAAATAGCTCAGATATTTTTAATTAAATTGTTGATTATTTCGTAATACATTGGGGAGCTACGATACATTACGTTACTGTTTAAAAACACTTATCACTTATCATAATTCCAGTCGCCTGCATCTTAAAATATAATAATATTATTCTTTCTTTCAAAGTCATGCTTATAAGTTACAGTATTATGGCATACATACATATGCAGTCATCATGTAAAATGTGGTCAAATCAGTCCTAAAAGAATTATATTCGCCGAAAATAGGATGTCGACTATTTTTGCGATTGCAATACTATCGGAAATGTAGGAAGTAAAAATGTCTGACTACAAACACTGTTCTAATTGATCATAAGTTTAATGTCTATTTATACTCCCCACAATTATTTAAAGGAAACCTTAACATTTTCATGTACGGAACTTTGGTATAAAAATACCCTTAAGGTACACGAAAAGGCACATTTAATCTCAAATAAATAGTTTTTTATGTTAAAAAGGCATCTGTATCTACGCTAAATTGAATATAATACTTTAAGTCTCCTGATATTTAGTTCTATAATAGTTTATACTTTAAATAGACAAACATATCCGCTCTGATGCTTTGAATACATGGTACATAATTTGTCCCAAATACCTTCCAGTATACCAATTAGGTGGTTCAAACTTTGCCCCAGGGTGCTTGAATGATATAAAAGTGTCATATCTCTTCTTAAATTTAAAGTGCTTATTGTTTATATTTTTCTTATAAAAGGAAAGAATATTTTACGTATAATTGCGACAAGTGTTAGCTAAGCCATGAAATAGTTTACTACCAAGTATTACCAGCTAGAAACGAATGTACCAATAATTTTAAATTTATTTATCCCAGTTTGTACGTCCTGAATTGTGGAACAAGATTGAGTCATTTTTACGAAGTTGTCAACATACCATATACTTTAGTAAGATATCTAAATTACAAATAATTTAAATTAAATTAAAGCGTGTTATATAACCATAGTTGATCGATGTACAATATATGTAATATTTATCTAACGGGAATAGTTTCTATACAATTATGTATTAACTAAACCTCTACAGTTGGGGGTTGTGATGAATGCATTCTTGTATTGAATAGTTGGTATTTCATCTACCATATTATCTAAATAACATCTCACAAAGATATGCCAACAGTAATGGTGATTTGTCTTATAAATGGAAATCTATTTTAACTGACATATTAATATTTTGTACGTAAAATCAAACCAAAAGGAGCGTTTATATTTATAGATTACTAACTTTGAATAATTAACTCAAGTAGAGTTTTCCGACAAGATTATTTATAAAAATAACGTATAAATACAAATTTCAAATAGGTGCATTCTTTTAAGGGATTTTTGCTATATGATCCCGTACTGAGTTGAGAATATGCGATATTTTAATTTTAAATAAAATAGAACCCAAAAGGTTATCTTTTATTTGTATTACAAGGTTATATTTATACTAAACATAACAGCATTTATATCTTTTGTATGGAATGATTTGATCTCTTTTACATTATTATATAAACATTACTGGAAGAAATGAAATAAAGCAACTTATAAAAACTTAGAGCGAAATGAAAAATCTTCATACAATTCAGATATTTTATACGACAAAGTAAATTTAATATTTGTAAGGAATAATACAATACAATATATAGTTGCTCTGTCAAAACTCGGAGTTCATAATGGAAAACTGCTCAAAGATGAAAGATAACAAGTGGCATTACATCATGCAGGAACTGAACAAAATTTCACGTAAAGTCGAATCGAATCAGTCAGCACTTTAACATTCAAGATTAGGGCCGTCTCATCGTAGAGTCGTCCCCTTTAAGCATTGCTCAACGTCTCACTTAATGATAGACAATTTTAATTTGTACAACTTTGCACAAGGAGGATCGCAATTTTTCTTATTCGCCCAACCAAAAATGTACATCTTAAAAATATACTTAATATTTTTCGAGGACGCTCTTCTGTTTGTCCTTTCATCATTTGTTTTTTTAATAAAAATGTATAATTTCTATAAAAATACCTTTGGTACGGGTTAGTAGCAAAAAATATATTACATTTAGGCTACTTTTAATTAAAATGTAGTAACAATACCGTATTCACGGGTATAACAATAATTTATAAATATTATATTAAATATATAGATAAAATTTTAAAATATCTCAGGTTGTAACTTTACATATAATGGGAGACATTTTTGTATATAAAATACTTCATCCAATTTTTCTTCTTCCAGTGCATTATAAAATATCCGTATTCTCAATAAGGAAAAGAGTATGCGTCTAAATCTGTATTTGAGAGCGTTATAAAGATGAATTTACAAGCATATAAATGATGACCAATTTTTTTTAAAAGTTAACTGCAATTGATTTAAAGTTTCTAACTTGTAGGATCGCACAATTTTACTTGTAAAGCTGGCCCACAATGGTGTCTGACAATGGTGCTGGCATTCATTATGTCTTACTTGTCGGATCGCTGACACAGTTTTAAGGTGGTGTCTCACTGAACTGATAATTGTGAGAAAGGTTTCAATGACGAAATTCATCAATGGAGTGCTATTGGATCCAATCGTACGCCAACTGCCACTCGTCTGTGACACTCTACAGGCTTTGGCGAACGTACATTTTTGTTGTGCCGGACTGATTTATGGTGAATAAGTAGATAATTAATGGATAAGTCCAATATCATGTTTTTTCACTTTCGATTCTTGAGGAAATAATTTGATATTATGTTTCATTACATGCCGATATTACCTTTAATTGCAGGGTCTTAGGTATTTGGATGGATAGTTACCTGAACTGGTAGATACACATAGAAAAAATGACATCCAAATTATTTATGGAAATTTATTGTTTGAAAAGAACACGCGATGACAAAACGATAAAGATACTTTATTTCGCATAGTTTCCGTCAACTTTCGCGTATGATCTGCTTTTTGGGAGACGTCGAATGTTTCATAATCAATTTCTTATTGAAAAGGCATGATATTATGAGTGCAAGACTTGCAGCCGTGATTAAAGTTTGAGAAATTTCGGAAGGCGTGTATCAGTAGTAATAAAAAAAGCGAAATTTCGATCCTAAATGTACGAGGCCTAAGTCTCCGATTTTGATAGGTAAATAGAGATGAGGTTCTGGGACTCAGTGCTTTTCCACACCAGAAAAAATCTTTTAAGATTATCTGTAATATATGAAGATGGTGATCAGTGATAGGCAATATGTGAGGGTTATACTATCGTCTGGTGGTAATGAAAATGGTTATGACGTCAGTTTTTCCTCTATACAATAGTGAAGGCATGCGCTCACAACACCTATAGTTTTTAACATCTCACCAGACCATTGGCTGTCAAGGGGTTGGTCGTCTCTGTATTTCCAACCACCCGTCCAGAAACTTTGAGATTTGTAGCGATTATTCGAGCACCAGAGCAGTTGGCATATTCATTTAAAATGGGATTGTCGTTTTTCCTTTCTATGAAAATTGAGAGGTAATCAGCATATGCGGCTAAACATATGGAATATTCTACTCCATCGACTAAAATGATATCATATATTAGGGTTCTTAAAGCAAAGAAATTTTCAGGGTTCAGTTAAAATCACCGCCTTTAATTATATTATCCATTGAAATTTGGTTAAAAATGCTTCTCCTGTAAACAATTATGGATGGCTTGAGTATGAAAGCTTACGTCATTTGATAATATTCAGGTCCAGGTAGTTCGTCGATGTTGGTCTCCTGGACCATACAAATGTCAGCATTATTGGCATCTAAGAAAGTAAGGCAGGAAATGCCACTTCCTCTCACTAAGGATTCGTTTCACGTTGAGGGTGGTAAATTTAAAAAGATTCTAGCGAGCCACTGGATAGGATAAGTGGAGAGGGGGAGTACAAGCTACTGTTTTTACAGGGGGCTTCTAGCATTTTTAATAGAAGCTTTAAGCGTTTTCTAAAGATCTTGTTTGTAAGCTTATTAATTACTAGTTATATAAACAGCAAAGTCTTGAATATTGTCTATGTATGATTTGACATTGGAAATTTGGTCTTCTTTTCTCTTTATCTTCTAGAGCACCTCCTTGAATTTTTCAAAGGAGATAGGTGAACCAAACTCTGTTAGTGAATCTAGTGCGTCTGGCAAATCTGGATAATTGGGGTCACGTCTCTGTTTTTATGAGCTTGCTTAGAATCTTGCTCATGACTGGAACCCTTTGTTTCTCTTCCTATGATCGATGCAGATGTCTTTCGTTTCGGTCGACTTTTGTGCACCTTTTCAGTTATATTTTTGGTTATATCATGCATGCTTTGTGACTCATCTTTTGAACCAATTCACCAGTATTATCTCCCTGGCTGGAACTAGATGTTTTGGAGGGGGGATTATCATTTCTGTGGTTGTGCTTGGATTAGAGACGGTATAGAGGATACTGTCTGTGGTATCGGTCAATTATTTTGAGACTTTGGGATGCTCGGTGGTATAGAAACAGTTTGGTCACTCGAGATGCTAGTGTTAGGTTCAATTAACCCCATAGAATTAACCACAATATGTCTGCACCAGAAACTTTTTACTTCATTATTTGGATATATATATATATATATATATTTGCATAGTTTTATTATTAAATGTGACTTAGGAAGTTAGTCCCAGTCCTCAAATACCATATATATTTACCACTTAAATGACTGGATATGGGCCAGTTCTGGTTGTTTAAAGCCCGCACTTAGTGAAGTTATGGTTGACATAATTTAAAATTGATTCGACTACGCTACAAGGTATGGTAGGTGAAACGTTGGATAATATAATCCTGTTAGCGGAGGTCATGAGTCTTCTAACAGTTATGAAGTATTCACCAATATATATTTTTTGATTTTTCTGTTAAAATTGTTCCTGCTGCTGCTTTTTTAGTTAAGTGTATGTAATGTGGTTGTGGAATACCCTGGAGGAATGCATTATATACTTTGGATCAATCAACTTTACCATTTCCCTATTCAGTAGAATACCTCGGTCGTTTTTGTGTGTAGTTCTGGTTAGTGCATATGCATAAGAAATGGTAGTTTGCATACCCGAAGTAGTGTTAACACTCCCATTTGTACTAGTTTGTTTGCGAGCCTCGCCTCCAGGCAGAGAAAACAAAGAGAAATGTGCCCTACGTTAAATCTGAGTAAAAAAACCCGCTCTAAAATCTATCGCAAAAGCCTAAATAAAAAATATATAAGGACAAAAAGCTTCGTAACGCCGACCACATGTTCCAGACCAACGCTAAAATGCAAATTGTCAAGGATGAAATTGGAAATATTTAGTGCAAATCAACACAACAGAAGAGCATAATGTGGAAGTAAATAAAACAAAATAAAAATGCAAATTAAAGAATATCTACCAAATGAAGGATAACCTGGTCCTCCAGACGATTATTCGCAGATCTTCAGGAAACGGCTTCTTCATGAGCTAATGTGGGATTGGTGAAGGACTGCCAAATAGTGCTTAGAAGGGGAGTACGTGCTCTATAATGGGTTACTAGGGGTCAGTCAGGAGGATTTGTCGATTAGTCTTGTTAAACAGTGCGAAAGATTTGCCCACACAATCAACAGACTCGCTGCGATGCTTTACATTTGGAGCTTCTATTTGATTGGCGGGACAATTTCTTATTGTAACATGGAAATTAACTAACTTTTCTTGGAGGTGGTCACGAAGAGTATGGTGTACTTGTACTCCATCGGCGTTCATCCATTGACGACCGTCATATACATCGCCAAATTTTTAGATGCTTAAGCTGCTCCATAGATGATAGGGGAGGAGGTTAGGGAAAATAATATTAGGGCTATTGATTGGCGAATGACAAAAAGTCGTCACGTGAATCTGGAGATATATACAGTCAAACCCTTCATACAGAATTAGTGAATGATTATTTACAAAAGTTTCGAGTGTGTTAGCATCACATTGTATCATATATTGATTAATGTATTATATTACTGAGAAACCAGTTATAAATTTGACTCTGGCATTTATATTTGCTGGTAGTGTACAATACAATACACAAGGAATTAGAATGTTGCATATATAATCAAGCAATATATTAATTAACGTTTGCCTGATGTTTTACGAACGACGATCCCGCGTTGAAACACGTAAGCCCAAAATTTTATACAGTTGAGGCAAGAACCGCTTAAATGGGTGTTGGTGTAGTTTAGTTGTCGTCATTTGTAAATATTGTTTGTTACATTTTCTGAGTTTATTTCTTAACTTGAGCCAAGTAACAAGAAAAACAACTGTTTACACTAGCTAAATGTACATTATAAGAATTAGTAAAGTTTGTTTTTAAGTATGAAGAGATTCCTGACTATTTGAATTTCAGTGTCAAGTAATATTACGATTTTCTTTTTTAAAAAGTAGATACATATTAAATGTAATATACTTCCACGGATATTATCTATGTGAATGTTGTTACCAGTTTTTTCTTGTCGAATCCTTGACGAATGGCAGTACCTCAAGAGTATTTTTGGCAGAGATGGGTGGATTCCTGAAACATCTTGTTGGCTATTTGATATCTGACAAATCGTATCAATTGGATAAAAACTTATCGGTGACCGTACGCAACTTCTGAGAAAGTAGATACAACTCGACTTTCACACAACTTGAAAGCTCGCTGTATAAGACTACTAACCACAGGCATTTTCTGACATGGGTAATGATGTGTTAATGTATGCAAGTATCTATTGGTATGGCTGGGCTTCCGATAAAAAGAATGAAGAAGTGTACCATCTGATATACCTTTCAACAATATATCTAAGAAAAGAAGAGAGCCTGATGACTCAATCTCTAACGTAAAACAAATATTGGGGTGTTGGGAGTTTATGTGATCTATGAAGGCATTTAGTGCCTCTCGTCCCAACGATCTTATAATAAACGTGTCATCCACGTAACGAAATCAGCATTTAAGTTTTATATCAGTGGATCATAATGACAAGTGTTCAAATACCAACATTAAAATGTTGGCAACAATAAGGGACAACTAGCAACCCATAGCAGATCCATATGTTTGTTCGTATAAAAGGTTCCTAAATCGGGAATAAGTGTATCACAGACAAACTTCTGTCGGCACCTTAATATCTTGAGATGAACACTCTCCTCTCAGATCGCTGATGATGCTAATAGCATCATCCACGGGTATACTGGTGAAAATAGACTCGGCATCGAAGCTGACCGTTAAGTCTATTGGAGCTAGTCTTATACTAGAAATCTGTCCTAGAAAATGGGAAGAGTTTCGTTTGAAGGATTTGGATAGTTCTATAAATTTGCTAAGTAACGGGGCGAGCCCATTTATATGTGGGAGACCCTTTTGCACTGATGATCGGGCAAAGAGGCATCATCGGTTTATGTACCTTAGATATACCATATAAACGATCGATTCGATAATCGTGGGGAACGATTTTCTTTTGCACTTGTGTATCAAGAGAAGATCTATTCATGATATTGGTAACCAATTTCTCTACTTGTGATGTAGGGTGCCTTAGTGCACAAGCCCCACTATATTCCTTACATATATAAGTAGATATTTTTGTTTGGCATACGATAATTTTACAAGGAGCAATTTTATCTTGCTTTTTAGCACATGTAGAAACTACTTGGGAATATCCACTTGCCATTTCCACATTTGACACAATTATTTTAGCACTGGTACAGTTCAATTCAATCTACTTGACATGGATACCTTAAATAGGTAACGTGTAAATGTTATGTGTATGTTTGTTTAAAAAAAGCCTATTTCCGCTACTGTGTGGTGTAAGTAGAGAAACAACATTTAATATTTTAAGTGACGTAGTAAATCAATAGTTTCTATAGCAATTAATTTATTTTGATATGACTAACATCAGTTTTCGTTTTGCTATAATGCACTAAAATAGAAGTACTCAAATAATTAAATTTGTAGGATGGAATCATAAGTCAAACGAAAATTTGGAAAACCAAAAATAATAAAATAGCTAAAATCTTATGATGCATACACTAAACCACCATATTAAAAAAAACACTTTTAAGAAAGTTATATTAAGTTAAATATCAATACAGTTTTGACAATTCAACGGAAGATAAAAATGATGTATTTACTTATGAAAAAAACGGTTGATTAAGTTATCTTAAAGTATACATTTACTGCGATTAAACAGCTACATATGTTGATTTATGAGACCACAGATCAAGTAATATTCTATACCTTGACGAATATATTGATGAGAGTAGGGGTGTTCCATACCATACATAAAAGGGGGTGAAATTCCGTAAAGAAACACCAATTGTCTACAAGTTATTTAATGACAATGAATTTGGTTTCGAGGTATCACGCCTCATCTTCAGGACAAACAAGTAATAAGGCAATAAAATCAATAAACACTTAAACAAAGGACACGTGGTAAAATGCATCGGGCCGAAATTCATGTTGTCTAGATATATGTATATTGTTGTATTCATCTTGACAACATGTCAAGTATTTTGGCCCGATATATTTTCTCACGTGTTCTTTGTTTTAGTGTTTATTGATTTTATTGTCTTTATTACTAGTTTGTCCTGAAGATGAGGCGTGATGCCTCGAAACCGGTAGACAATCAAATTTATTATCATTAAATAACTTGTAGACAATTGGTGTTTCTTTACGAAATTTCACCCCCTTTTATGTATAATATGGAAAACCCCTCATCAATATATTCGTGAAGATATAGAATATTGTTTGCTCTGTGGTCTCACAAATCAACATATATACTTTGGCTGTTTAATCACAGTAAATGTATACTTCAACTTAATTCAACCGTATTTTACTGAGATATATTTCCTAAGTAAATACATCATTTTTATCGTATCGCAGAGTAACTTTCGAACAGAAGTCGTTAGATAATGACAATAAAGGTAAATCGTTTTCATTGACCAGTGAGTGAAGGTTCTACCTAAACCTCAGATAAACATCCAATCTGAAAGCACTGACGACTGAGAAGGTTCATATAGTGAAATAATGCTCGGAAAAATATCATTAAATGCTCTAGATCTGAATTAATTTGACGATTCTAAATTTTTTGTGAAAGAGGAGTATTATCACTGAGAATCATCTGGGAATAAATGAAAATTACAATATTCCAGACACGTATAATATAACTTGTATGTACAAAGTACAGCAAATGAACAAACATTGAACTCTATAGCACATCCAACGCTAGATTTAAGCTCTCTGAAAAGTAATCAGAAACTTAAATTAAGTAATACAAAAAAAATCACAGCAGGTGAGAGATAGATGAAAATAATGACAAATGTCAAAGACGATTGCAATATTGAGACCGCAGTTCAAATCAGAAAAGATGCAGCAAAGCAGAAGCACTATAGTTCAATCTACAACTCAAATGGAAGAATATTACAATATCACAAGTGAGCTAAATACGTTCCAAATAAATATCAATTTTAATACTTTTCATACCAGTATATACAGCTGATGTAGTCACATATCTTTCATCACACATATGTAGGCAAATTCTTTTAATTTTGTTTAAATTGAAACTAACATTTATAAAATTATTATTTGTTAAAATATATGCAAAATATTTAAGCATATGTATTTAAAAATTCATTTTGCGCAATAGTTCATTGAAATATAGCTATTTGTATTACTTTCAAATTTTTAATCAATTTATATGTGTTCTATTGAATTCTGAAGTTTTATTTTTTTTATAATCACTACAAATTGATCTTTTTGAGGGCATGATTTACGCCTGTATTTATAACATGACCAAAACAATTAATATACTCCCATGGCAATTTATTTACAGCGGATGAAATAGGTGCGCCACAGTTGTAAACAATGAAATTTCGTTATCATGGATATTTCAATTTTCAGTAATTAATTGCGAAAAGCTTTTAATATTTTCTGCTGTATGAAATTCATCCACTTTTTGGTAAGATAATGATAATCTATTTAAATTGAAATCGACATCAATAAAATGACAATTTAATGACTATGTTTTCCCCGCTTTATTTGAAGTAGGCTTCTTATACGTGTGCAACGTGACTGTCAGTTCGTTACTTAAAAATGTCACTCTATATTGTACAGAATATCCACGTATGAATAATGGAAACTGTTAGTTTTGCCCTAGCAAGTTATTTTCAAGTGAATTTAATTAATATACCTAAAATAATAAATTAAATAAGAAAAATCTTAATCTCGTTTTTGATATCCTCACCTTAGTGAGTTATTAAAAAGCTTATCTTCTCTAACCTCTTGAATAGATGACCTCTTCTGTTACGATACTTTCTGCTCCTGAGTCCCCTCCTATTTATAAAAGTATTATCTATATCGAGGACCTTACAATACAAATGATTAGGCTGTTTAATGGCTTTAACATCAAAATAGCTAACAGTCATTTTCACAAGGTGGGTGCTAGGACAAAACACCCTCTAAACAATTAGTAGTGTAGTGTACTTCATCAAATGTAGTGACTACCCATAAATATATGTGGGCCAAACCATGCTAAGAGTCATGCAAGGGGTTTCTTTACGTCGATCTGACATAAAACACAAAGGATTGGCTTACGCACTTAGCTCACATGGCAGTGATACTATCCATGATATAAACTTCAAAATTATTGAAAATTTAGAAGTCGAAAGAAATTTATATAAGAGAAATTTCTTGGAGATATGTCACATACTTAGTCAGTATGATAACCCTAAATTAAAATAAAATGTTGATGGCCTTATTTCAATTTATACCTCTTTTACTGAGAAAATCTAATATACCTATCTGGTCAGATAGTCTAGACGTAGAACAACCTGGAGTGTTTTTTCTTTTTATTTATCTGTACATTTTGAATGCCAGTTTCTGGAATGGGCTTTATCTCTCTCTCTTTTATTTTATGTGTTTCTCTGCTCTTGATTTGGGTTTTGTTCGAGGTTGTGTTGGTATTCTGTAGTGTAGTTGTTGAATTTATCTATTTGCTTTTCCTTTTAGATGTCACTTTCTTCCTATTTTTTAGGTATACTTCACAATATAGTCTTTGGTAGCGTATGAGGTTTTATTTGTGAATATTACTTTCCTGACTATTTATTTCACTTAATTTAGTATTTTACTTGGGATGTTCTTTGATTTTGGGTTTCCTTACTTTACATCGGCAGGTGAGGCATTTCAATAAGACTTTTATTTATATTGATTTGTACTGTTTCTTTAATTTTTAGGTATTGTATTTCTGACAATATATTTATTTCGAGGCAATTCTCTTGGCAATGGTTTATATGGTGCTATCTCATAACTAATAGAGTATTTTTTCGGTTCACATAAATTCACTAATGGGAGCCTTATTTTATATCCATTTACTAATTCTTGTTCAGGTAGATATTCTTGTAGTACTTTTTTATCTTTTTGTATATAGTAGTAGTAACTAACTATTTTTCTTGATTTTTTCGATATTTAATTTGGTGTGGAATTGCGCTTATCTTAGATATGTTATGTGATGGTGGCCTATTTTGCCGGTCATCTGTTAATGACTGTTTGTAGTTTTCCGAAGCTTGACTCCCATCATACTTATAATATAAAAAAAAAATTACCTTAAGAAAGGAGTGCCTGTTGCGCTCTCCGGTTTTCATAATTACTTAGTATCTGACTTTCGTTTGGTTCTTCTGTTTGCTTTTCAGCCTCCCTTTGAGGTACCTACTATATATGGTGTGTTCTTAAAGACGTAAAGTATAAGAATTTGTTGCTTCCTTGGCCGTACAGGAATGTGTTGTGTACGGCCAAGGAAGCAACAAATGACAATTTCGTGTGGATTAATATCCAATTAGCGTAATGATTATTCAGTTGCAAAATTGAAATATTGCGATACCTCTCATAATATGCTCACTCAAGATCTCAAAGCATATATACAAGGAATGAAATATGTATTCGTACGTGTGATACAGCTAATTATTAACGAGAGCAGTGCTGATGACGCCTTAATGACGGAAACACGTGTCCACTGCAATTCGGTTTGTTCCCCATCATTTTGCTTGATATTTGATGTAAATTGTATTTATTTTTAATTGTTTTTACAAGTGTCATGCAGATAATGGACGCAAAATTTTCCTTAAAAGTATTTTATGTTGCTCTTCATGCTTGAAAGGTGAGCACAATAATTAATCATCTTGATGACTATTCTCCAGCCTTTTCCGTACAACTAATGAATTGGTCAGCTTATAATTCGATAAGAACTTAACAACAAACTTATTGTACCTGTGTTTTTAGACCATTTCTTTACTGATGTTGTAGGGTGGTTGATAATCACTGCATACCTATTGTGAATAAATAAAGTTACTGTTATCTACCAACATATTATTGATTTATCATTGGATACTGCATCTTAGGTATACTAAATTTAGCTGTTTCCTATAAGGTTATTACCTTTAACCATCGCCTTCCAAGATGACTTGCACAATTACACTTTAGCATATTCGCTGTCCCTATAACATCACATATCTGTGAATACTATTCGACGTTGTTTGGAGATTCTACGTAGGCAAGGCCTTTAATGTCCACCTTTCACTAGCATACATCATCCCAGGCAAAAAATATGAATCGAAAGTCCTTCGTTTCAAGCACATAGGCATCTGCGATTTAAATATGTTGCTTAGGCGCCCAGTTGTACTCCATGCAAGCTTTGTTCTTTGCTCTATTTCTTTAGAAATATCTGCATCCACCGTTATCAGCTGGCCCAAATACATGCATCATGTTACGGCCTCGATTAGTGTGGTTGGTTGACATAGCTCGCTCATTGATCATAACTTTTGTGTTTCTAAGATTCATCCTAAGGCCTACTTCCATATTTTCTGTATTCAGGTCAATCATTCTTTCTTGGAGCTCATCGATTTTACTTTTGATATGGCTTGATCGTAGATTTTTTTAATTAGCTGTATGTATGCAGATGGAATGCCATTTTAGACCAACGCTTTAATAACTGCAGATGATAACTGCACATTACATCTAGATATCAATTTGTGCCGTGTGAATGTGGTCAATAGTGCTATACTACATCCGAAAACCAGCTTGTTTTTTGGGTTGGTACGAATCGAATTGGTATGTGAGGCGAGTCGTAATTATTTTGGTAAGGATCGTATAAGTTACAGATGTGAGACTGATAGGACGGTAATTTTTTAAACTTCTCTATTTTATTTTTCATGAAACAAAACAACTTTTGCATTGTTCTAAGACACTAGTATCTGTTTAATTTCCATGCATGACATATATATATATATTTGTAAATATATATTTATTTATATATATATATATATATATATATATA
>JAWQRN010000660.1:0-27398 GCA_033557685.1 Sperchopsis tessellata | reverse complement strand
TAGTTTGTTTTTTCATACCTGTGTAGCTAGTTAAACTATTATCACATTCCTCAGCTACTTCAGTTCTAGCTGGGTCTTGAAAATTTTGTTGTTTAGTTGACTCTCTTTGCAGACGGTATCTTTTAACTACAATTCCAGCCGGCCACGTTAATGGGTTCATGAAGGCATCCTTGTATTTGAAATTCGTACAAAGACGAAAAGCTCTTTTTTTACCTTTCGTTTGACGTTGGGATACTTCTAGTGTATTCATTTTTTCATGCTTCGATTTAAGATAGCTCTCTATAATACCCACATTCACAGTATCCATACAATTTCCCAGATACAGCCATGCACATTTTGGAGGCGGTACAAAACCTAGATTATTTTCCGCTGATCGCTGATCTTGACCCAACCACATCACTGTTTTTATTTCCATATTTATTAGAGCTATTCTCTACACTAATATTACCACCCAGTCCATAGATGTATTCCATTGCTTTACTTTTTTGCATATCTTGGTGTTCCTCCAGTCTCTTCTCTGAAATATTTTCTACATTTTCCTGTTTGGTTTCATTCTTTTTCACTGAGTCTGGCCCTGTCTCTTGTTTACCTTGAGCACATGTTTTTAATAGATTTAATTTAGATGTAAGTTCATTAATTTCACCCTGCAAAGCTTTACTTTACTTTAGTGACTGACTGTATATTTAATAAATATTATATAAATTCTTAAATTACACTAGTTTTATTCTTTCAATATTTTGTCGAAATGAGTTACATAAAATTATCATTTTAAAGTAACAAGCAAATATAAATATTATCTACATATGTCTATTAAGCCGTCTCGTAGCTCAGTGGCTAAGTACTAGGCTACTAAGCATGGGGTCTCGGGTTCAAGTCCTAAAGGCGGTCGGCTTTTTGTGATTAGGGAAAAGTCTTTGTAGTGCTCGTCTTCCGGGAGGGACGTAAAACGGTGAGCCCCGTGTATTGTAGTTAAAATGAAGACCACGTGCATGTAAAAGAATCCAATTCCAGTTGGTACTTTGGATGTGGCAAAATTCCCAGATGAGGGAGCCTAATTCTTGGCATCGGCGATTGACCGACGATAAATAAACAAACAAAACATAAGCCAATTATGCTTCAGAGGTATCAGGATAAGTGAAATGGGCCGATATAGAGATGCTGGTTAGTTAAATCATCATTTGTTTACGTGCAATTTATGTTTATGTACGCCAATGAAATACCTTCAATAAACATCCTGAACTAAGAACATTTGATGTCTCAGTTCGAATACGTTAACTGAAATTTGTAAATATTTGGGTTTTCAGCGATCGGGATCTTCAAAATGGCATATAATTATTATCGTTAGTTAGCGTGCACATTTCAAGTTTTTGTTTTTTCCATACTTCAGAAATGAAAACAGTGAATTGATGTTCAGGACTGGAGATAATAATTTTCAGAAATGTTGTTTATATTTTGGGTTTTAAAGCTCAAAAGTTATTAAAAATATCATTAGTAAGTCTAATGAATCACATAGTAAAAGTCTTTTTGAAGGTGATTCACAATATAATTTACAAGAGATTGGAAGTGAATATCGGTGACACCCAATTTGGTTTCTGAAATGGTCTAGGAATAAGGGAAGCACTATTTACACTCAATGTCATGTCACAAAGATGCCTAGACATAAATCAGGACATATACACATGCTTTATAGATTATAACAAGGCTTTTGACAGAGTGAGACATGACCAGGTCATAGAAATACTATTGAGAAAAGAGATAGACCTGAGAGATATCAGAATTATAACAAATCTTTATTACGACCAGAAAGCAATAGTACAAATAGAAGAAAAAACATCTGAGGAAATAGAAATAAAGGGAGGAGTATGACAAGGATGTATACTTTCAGAAGACATAATGAATAAAGCACTTGATAACCATTTCAGGGGTATCAAAATTATTGAAATTACAATAAATAAATAAATGCTCTTGGCAGAAACAAGATTTAAAGGCGTTAATTAAAAAAACTGTTGAAGAAAGTGAAGAATATGGACTATCGCTGAACAAAACGAAATATATGCTGATAACAAAATCAACTCAGGACAACCGTGAGGTATATGTAAGGAATCAACCTATTGAAAGGGTAAAAAAATACAACTACCTGGGTACAACCATTGGTGAAGCCAATAACAGCTCCTTAGAAATACAAATTAGAATCGAGAAGGCAAGAAGCACATTTACGAAAATGAGGCGGGTGCTATGCAATCTACATCTAAACCTTAAATTAAAATACGACTGCTGAGATGCTACGTACTGTCAGTACTATCCTACGGAATGGAAGCATGGACGTTGAAGGGGATCGATATGAGGAGGCATTCGAATTGTGAATATATCGGAGAATGTTGAGGATATCGTGGGTGAAGAGAATAACTAATGTGGAAGAGATGCGACGGATGAGAAAAGAGAAGGAAGTGATATTAACAAATAAAATTGTTATATATGGGATACATTATGAGTGGAAAAAGGTATCAGCTATTTTGGGTCATTGTGCAGGGAAAAATTAAGGGAAGGAGATCCGTAGAAAGGTTGACGAATCTCATGGCTGGAGAACCTCTGGAAATGATCAGATCGGAGATTGCACCCAAAGACGTAACGTCAGCAAAAAAGCCTGCACACGGCTATTTCCTGGAAAACCTGAAGATATTTTTTATAAGTGTACCAATGCCGAATTAATGATGTTATTGACTGATAAATTGGACAATTAAAATATGTTTCGCAGTTTCTTTAGGGGTTTTCTTATTCTTGGTCTTCAACAAAGCTGGGTTTAATTATAAATCATTAGAAAAATAAAATAAACTCCATTGCATAACTGAAAGGAGTTCCGGAGATACGTAGGCCTTTATCTTAAGGCAGTAGAAAAAAGGTTATGAATTAACCCATACAATTTTTAAACGTTGTTATCTATCAATTTGTACTTTGAACTTCTTTCATATTCTGGAATATTTTCGTATCAGATTTGAAATATAAAATAGTCTTTAGATGCAAAACTAGATGCCGCTTTACATATTTGTTGAACTTGTAATATTAGAAAGTTTGTATTACAATTTATCCTAATATCAATTTTGTTTTAAAATTCATGTATACCTTATAATATTAATTAACTACATATGCAAACATTACGTAGATCAATTGTAAGTAATATTTGTTGTTGCGCCATCTATACATCAGCGAGGTGTTAATTTTATGATTAACTATATTCGTCTCTTTTCAATATTCACTATTTCAGTTAGAAAAGTTCTGGAAGCAAAAGCGGCGTGGTTAGTGACAACCGGCTAAATTTTTGGAAGGTTTTGCTTTAGAAATTACATTTAAACTTAAAGGTTTGTGTGCATCTTCCCTCTTTTTTGTTTAAAAAATGTGACTCTTGTAATTTAAAATGATTTTCTTCATTTTTATACGAATTTTGACAAACTATAATGAGGCACGTGTTTCCTCAAATTAGTAATTTAGCAGTAGCCTAGCAGTTTGGTATATAACATTACACTTAACTTTATTTTATACGTTTAATTTCATCGTTTATTAAATACATTTTGTCTTTTCTTCCAATACAGTTATAAATATTAAGGTTATGAAATACCTTTCGGCCATTTTGCTACTTCAATGGTAAAAGTGTGCCTTGAATGTAATGAACAAATTATTTTGTTTTGTTTATCTTTTTAATTTGAAAGTTAAAAGACAGAGTATTAAATATTAAGGTATTCATTTAGGAAATTGTTTCAAATGTAAGTACAATTTTTTGTTTTTGTAGATGTATCGCTTACCATCAAGTCTACGAAATGTTGCTATTCGTCAAGCTAACCAAGTTGCACAAATTCAAAGGTGCATGTACGCCAAAGATGTCAGATTTGGAGCAGAAGTTCGTGCCCTGATGCTTCAAGGCGTACATATTTTGGCAGATGCCGTAGCTGTCACTATGGGCCCAAAAGTTAGTAAACAGAATTTTTTCTTTAGTGTTTTATACAGTATGTTCTTATTGAAATATTAAAAGGTAATCTTTATGCATGTTAACTTCCTCTTGCGTCAACAACGTAGGATACATAATACAAAAATGTTACATAACCAATGCATAGATATTATGTCTACATAAGTTATATAATACCCTTAGAAAATATCTTAATATAATGTATTCACATACACGTTAACAAACGTCACAGGACATTGAAAATATCCTAATATATTGTATTCGCATACACGTTAACAAATGTCACAGGACAGTTCAAAATTATTAATACAATTAATACAAAAAAACTGAAGTTATTCTACAGGTGTTTACTACTGACTAGTTTAATTAACAAAAACTGTAGATTGGTTAGTCTCTTGACATACATTTTTCAATATCTATGTATTTACTGACAGGTTAATGTAGGGTCTTATGTTCACGAAAGCATAAGTTCATTGTACCTTTGTTAGTGTGGTTGTATTCACATACATTTTAAATCTTTTGTTATAAATATTCAGAAAATATTTTTGTACATTCAAAAGATGGAATGTATGTTTGGCTGCCTTAAGAAAGGTGTGCATGCCCTTTGATTGGTTTTCCACTTAATATTCTGTGTAGTGTTTCCGCAAGTTAACAGTCCATGCTGAAGCTAGCTATGAATCAGGGAAAATATTCACTTATCACAGTTTCGGGATCCGCACTGTCTAATTATATGTGGCTGATGACGTTTTCCTTTAAGGTGAATTATTTGGCCCACCCAAGTTAATATACAATAATTAATATACAATCACAGAAATTTAACTCACTTATTTTGATTTTTTGTGTCAGTTAGAGAATACGACCACTTCTTCTGTTTTATTTTTTATGAACCAATCTGCATAATGGCCCAGTGTAGCCAATGTAGACATGAAATGGAGCGAAATGATTGGTCAGTTGGTAGCGACAAACATTTGGCATTTATACGTTTTTATTTATAATATTTGTGTTGAATGTATATCTTGAACATCTGCTTCTTTATTTTTTAATATTGATATTTCTCATTTAAATTAAAACTAGTTATTGGTAAGTGACAACATAATTATAAGTAGGTATATGCTTTTTGATGGTTCTCAAGGTGAACTGTCATCTTAAGTCGTGAACAATGGCGTCTTAAAACTAAGCTGAAATTTTAATGCTTACGTCGATATTAATGGTTAGTTCAGACAAAAGGTTGATAGTTTTAAGATGTGTCGGTCTTAAAAGTATCACTTATTATGTATGTAGTGAGTTGTCACTAGCATAAAAAGAATAAATGTCTGAGACCTTACCAGTATCGTCGAATTGTGCTGGTTTATAGTTCTACCGGACATTTTTTCTGCTAAAACTTCTCCCACACTTGAAATAAAGGTGCTGAACTTCTGAAATATGTTGAACTGGCAATGCATCCTATACATTTTTGTTTGTTTCCTGGGTTGTTTCCAATATATAATTTCTATTGGTATTTTTTCTTGTTTCAATTATACAGTTGTTATAGTACTTTTATATTTGTTATAGTTTTCTCGAAATGCCAGTTCTGGATTTTGCTTTAAGCATGAGATGTAAAGTTTCTCTTCACAATTTATCAGTTGATGGAAACTTCTGTTATGTTATATAACATCTAAATACTGACATTCCCTTCCAGAACCTGAAACAAAAGATAATTTTTTTATTATTTTTAGAATTTTGTTTGCCAACCTCTGTTAAAGGTCTTTAAACTTGACTTTTCATTATTCATCTTCATTAGGAGCCTCACCAACACGAGGCAGTTCCATATCTATTTTATAGTGGTCAGAAATCACAGGGTTGAACACGATTGGTATTAAGGGATCCTCAGATTTTATAATTTAATAAATACATATTACACACTCGTTGCTGTTACTGTTCTTAGTAAGTTGTCATTCGAAGGCCATAAGAGTTTAAGATGTTATTTAGTTCTTCTTTATGCGTTCTTTAAGAAGTCCATATTTTAATTTCCAAGCATAACCATCATATTTGTATTTCCCTAGTTGAGAATGAGCATTTTGGTGAGTTTACCTCGGTTGTAAACTACCTCAAAGATTTCCTCTACAGCAAAACCAGCAACAATGACAGCTCTAAACTATATTAAATTTTAGGATTATGTATACATCACTATGTAACTTCGTTCTTCTGCTGAAACTTGATATAATTTCGTAGTTACTAGATAGATCATTTAATAACTTCGTATTCACTCAGCTAGTACTCACAGAGCCACAAAATATCAGGTCTGCAGTTTAAAGCAAACTGTACCTCTAATTCGATTGTCTTGTTTGCATTGAATGTATATGTTGAGCAACGATAATGTGTTACTATTTACTTTCTTTAGATATGGGTGAATTATATAAAAATTCCTGTTTTGTGTCTGTTTTTGTAACTATTGTACAGTAGACTCTACCTGTAATGGAAGAAATCCGTGAGTCCCGGATAAAATACATGTAAAAAGTTCGCTGTGATGGACTCGCTTTATATTAGACTTTCTTGTGTAATGGACTAGAAATATTTATTCTGGTCCATTATATGTAGACTCATGCTGTACATCCCACAAATTCATGATACAAATTGAGATGACAATGCAAACCGGTTTTCTATTGAGATCACATTTTAAGTTTTACATAGAACGTTGACGCATGCAGTGTGTCTCTTTATAAATGTAATAATGTTTGAAAGTAAAAATTTTAAGTCTATTTCGTTTCAGTTATTTTTTATTAGAAACTACATATGCATTTAGTATGTATTTAATTCAGACTGTAATATAATGGAAATTCGGCTATAATGAAAATCGAAAATTATTGTATTTACAGAATGGCAGTGCTAAACACCCTAAAATAATCAACCAACCAGGCAAGCAGATTAGTTCAGATATTATGTACAAATGAAACATTGTGTTGACTTTTATTAATTTGTGGCATTATTAGGGGTGAACCAAGTAGCATTTTTTTTTTGTTCGCTTTAAGTGCGGAGTAATTGCTTAATATTTTATGCAGTCTTAATACAATTTACAAAATATATTTCAATAATTTAATGTGCAACAAAAATTATGGGAATATGTTGGGCATAAAATAATTTACTATCATTTATTAATAAACAAAAACTTTAAAGAATATTAAATGCAATAGACTTCCACGGTTATTATTCGTATGAATGTTATTATGAATTGATTTTATTAGCAATTTATAACTTAAAAAGGATTTTCCAGCTAGTAATTTCCCTATTCAATGTAGACATATTACCTAATTTCTGTTTTCACTCATTTCTGTGTCAATAGATTTACATAGAAAATAATATTAATGTTTTCCTCAGGGTAGAAATGTAATAATTGAACAATCTTGGGGCTCACCAAAAATTACAAAAGATGGTGTTACTGTTGCCAAGGGAGTAGAACTTAAAGACAAATTCCAAAATATTGGTGCCCGTTTAGTTCAAGATGTGGCCAATAATACAAATGAAGAAGCTGGTGATGGTACAACAACAGCCACTGTTCTTGCCAGATCTATTGCAAAGGAAGGATTTGAAAATTTGGGCAAAGGTGCCAATCCAGTTGAGATACGTAAAGGTAAAAAAAAATTTAAAATTAATTTAATGCTTTTTTGTGTTTATTATTACCGAAAAAAGTGTTTTCTATTAAATTAAAAAATGCTCTCTATTACATAATATTATTACCAGAAATTTGGTTTTGTGTATAGAAAAATTAAATGTTTTTTAAATGTATATGCATAATATTAATCTTTAATATTTTATCAGTCATGTGGCTTTGCGGAATCTGCAACATGTTGAATGTGTTGTTGCCAATAATAATTTTCAATGTTAAATAATTCATATTAAAATGTGAAATGATCTATAGTACAAATATAATACCTTGCGATAATAACTCATTTCGTAACTTCACAATACATGGACTACTTTACGAGTGTAGCACTGTAATCACTATGGTTGAAAATGAAAAATGTAGCAATTTTTAAAGTTATTTAGTTTTCTTTTTTCCTGTTTTCCCTGGTGTGCAAATTGGCCAGGTAGTAGTATTTAAATGTACATCCAATCCAGTTACCTTGCAAAACACATTACAAATTATTTCAATGCAAAATAATTGTCAATCAATTTCCAATTTATGAGAATTATCATCTCACTGGCTACTCGACACATTTAATGTGTGTTAAAGTATATAATTTGGTTATTTTTGAACTCTAATTAACGGCAGGGTTTATTTGTAAAGATATATAGGTTCTCTAAAAGTTTAAACTTCTAAAATGCTCAATAAATAGTTTTATTAACGTTTAAGAAAAGCGGAAAATAGACGAAACATGCTATAATACAGTTTCCTTTAATATGCAATAATTCAAATATAAAAAAAATTCAATTTAAACACAGGTGATATATTTAGAAAGTATTAAGGAACAAGAATTTGTTACATCCTTGGCCATGCATGAATGTGTTATTTTAATATTTGATACATCAAATGTCAAGCAAACCGGCCAAGTCAATGTATATTAAATACAGAAATGAACTATGTATTGCAAAATTAAGGGAAAAAAGCCGAATTGCAGTGGACACGTGTTTCTGTCATTAAAAAGTCATCCGCACTGCTCTTGTTGATAATTAGCTGTACCACACGTACAACTACATATTTCATTCCATGTGTATATGCTTTGAGATCATGAGTAAGCATATTATGAGAGGTATCGCAATGTTTCAATGTTGGAATTGAATAATCATAACACTAATTAGCTTAATTTTGTGATACGTAGTTCATTTCTGTATTTAATATATATTGACTTGGCCGGTTTACTTGATATTTGATTTATCAAATATTAAAATAATATAGTTTCAAGGAACATCTAAAAGCAAATATTTATATTTGGACATTTATGGCTTTTTGGAAATCTATATCTGAACGAAACAAAATTATTTATAAAAAAATACATCATGATGCTGTTATTGATGTCAAAGAGAGGCTACCGAAAATGGGCAATGAAGAAGTGAGTCTGGACCTTCCTGGGTCTAAGCTATCCAATGTGCGCCTACTACTTAGCGATGATGCCACGATCCCGATCCGTATGACCGAACAAATGTTCCAAACTGAGGCTGAAGACGAAATGGAAGATTGCTGGTTGAGGCTTACTGAATCGTGTATAGAAAATCCAATCAAGAAGGGACTTCTGATAGGAAGAGCACTAGATAGATTCCAGTTTGTGTCTATAAATCTTAAAGTAATTGTATTGGGAACTCTATAACAAATTGTCTCAGTTGCTCGATGTGAAGAAGATGCAGTACACATAAATGAGAATACAAGATTATGTAAGGAAATTAAAAGCAATATTGCCAATGATATAAAGAATTTATCACCAACAGAAGAAAAACAAGTGCTAGAACTTCTAAAGCAATTCCAACACATATTCGCCATCAGAGAGGAAGACTATGGTCTTACCAATGTGGTACAATATAAGGTTGGATAAAAGGGAAGAAGCCGCAGAACTGTGGAAGAAGCCTTCCAGTAGTCCTTGGCCCTCACCTGTTCTGGTTTCAAACAAAGATGGATCTACTAGATTGTGCGTAAATTATAAAAGACTGAACGATGTAATGAAGAAGGATTGTTACCCTCTTCCACGAATAGACGACACTGGACACCTTGGCAGGGTCACATTATACTTGAAGAGTGGTTATTGGTAAGTAGAGCTGCACCCTAAAGACCGAGAATAGACAGCTTTTACTACAGGATTAGGGTTGTGGCAGCGTAATGTCATTTGGACTATGCAGTGTACCAGCAACTTTAGAAATACTTATGGATCTGGTTCTCAAGGGTTTATCTTGGAAGACCTGTCTGGTTTACCGTGACGATGTCATTGTAATCGATAGGACATTTGCAGAATTTGGAGGAGGAGCCAAAAGAAATGTCACCTATTCAAGAAGAAAGTCAAATATCTAGGACGTGTGGTATTCACAATATAAACAGTGGAGAAATGGGCAACTCCGAGAAGTAAGCATTATATGCGAAGTTTTTGGAATTCTGTACTTACTATCAAAGGATTGTCGTAGGGTTTGCTAATGTAGCTAAGCATTTGCATAAGCTGACGGAAGAAGCGAGAAAATTAAAATAGATAAAAGATTCCAAGAGGACGTTCGACGAATTGAAAAGAATCTTAACTAAGGCTCCAATTCTTAGCTATCCTCGAATAGAAGGACAGTTCATTTTGGACACGGATTCTAGCAGCCACCGGCATTGGGGTAGAACTCTCGCAAATACATGATGTTCAGGAAACAGTGATTGATCACAAGACGAGAACTTTTGGCGGTTGTCAAAACTATAGAGCACTTCCATAAGTACCTGTATGGAAGGCAGTTGCTCCTTAGAACCGATCATGCTGTCCTACAATGGCTTCTTCGTTTTAAATATCCAGAAGGTCAGATTGCTAGGTGACTGGAAAGACTCCAAGCATATCACTTTACATTCAAACACCGTAGAGTCAAGAAGACTCTGCCCATTGGAGGGTAAACATTGTAAACTCCTTGAAGAAAGAACGGAGGTACCAACAGTCTCTCGCATAACAATCGAGGTGGAAGGATGAACAGACGATGAAATAAAAAGAGCACAAGAAGAAAACCAAGACCTATGACAAATTTTGAACTGGAAGCAGCAAGGACGACGACCAGCATGGGAAGGAGCCAAGCAGTGAAGACATACTCTGCACAGTTGAACTCACTGAAGATGATAAATGGGTTGTTGGAAAGGGTCTTATAGAATGAAGAGGGAGATGAAAAATGTTGGAAGAACTACAAAATGAGAGTTCTGAAGGCCATTTAGGTGTAAGAAAAACAGTAGAGAAAGTTCGAGAACAATTCTATTGGGTCAACTGTTAAAATGATGGTAAGTATGGTGTCGGAGATGCACTACCTGTGCAGCAACTAATGGTCTGGGAACAAAGAGAGGCTCCGTAGAAGCAGTATATTGCTGTAGACATAGCTGGGACATTCTCATAGATTGATACTACCAACAAATACATTCTGATTGTCATGGATTATTTCAGTAAATGGATTGAGTAAGACGCGAACTTTCACCATTACACCCTTACTGTGATGGAAGGGTGGAGCTGTTAATGAAACCACTTAGCAAACTCCAGCTAGAATGATTTTCGGAAGAGAAATGAGGATACCTGAAGACTTGATTCTTGGCAGCCAGACAGATGAACATGAAGTTGGTGATAATAATGTCAAAAACCTAAGACGGAAGATTGACGACACTCACAATCTTGTCCGAAACTACATCCAGATTGCAAGCGATAGAATGAAGGAGAGATAAGATATACGAGCGGATGCTGGAGGATTCAAAGAAGGTGATCTAATCTGGCTGTATAATCCACAACGTCGCAAAGATGTACCATATGAAGTAGTGAAGAAAATTAAAGCCGTGAACTACTGAATCAAGAAACTACCAAGAGTCAAAACGAAAGTCATTCACTACAATCGGTTACCCCATACACCAGCTTCTATGATGAAGAAAATTGTTGGGTAGAGAAATTAGTCCAGGATGAAGAGGAGTTCGAGTCTTTCCCAAAGATTCAGAAGGCCATCAGCTAGATTTCAAAGTAGCAACAAGATGATCTATTTGGTGCCAGCCAGGAATGGGCACTGGCACACTGTGTGGCAGCCGATTTGAATGTCCTGGGGTATTGCCAAGGAGTTCCGCAAGCAATTCCAAGGACTTGAAGAACTGCATAGTAAAGTGGAATCTAGTCAGCAAGTTCTGCAGATAAGTGGCCAACTTACAGAAACATGTGGTCCTGTCTTCGTGTACTGCAAGTGACTACCCAACAGCAAGGTTGCCAGAAATTAGCCATTTCAAGACGGGTGTGCACTCAACTAATTTGGGAAGATTGTGGTGCATTATTTACCATCGAGACAACTTCATACACATGAACAATGTGGACTGTTATTTCTGTTTGAGTCTGTGAAAGAGGTAAAGCTTTTGACTATCGACACGAACCATGGGCGAGAGGAACCGAGGAAGTGTGTCCACTTTGGAGTCGACAACGTTGTCAACAGTTAGTTTGCAGCCGGCGCCATTTCAATCTCCACATAAAAAGAACAAAAATTCTTTGATTTTGGGAAGACCAACTCCTTGGATGCTTGAGACCATGTTGCCCTTTCAAGCATGAGTCTGCAGGTGTCCCTGTTCATGGTGAACAGAATTAAGGAGAGTGTACTGTCATGAAACTACTGGAAAGTTTCTATGCTACTGAGCATCCTGAATATAGTATTCGTCACTTGACCATAGCTGATGCTAGTAAAACAATCGGCCCACGTCCGCTTCAGAAAAGTCGAGTCTCGCAGTTCTTTCTAGCAGAACTTACGCCTACATTTAAGCGGAGAGCCAGTGGGAGCAGGGGCAGTCGATACGCTGTTACATACTTGCAGCATTATATATAACCATTATAATAGAGTTTTATTATTTACCATTGTATTCATGTAAACTAAACACTTTAAAATAAATATATTTAAATTTTTTTGACTGTTATTTGTGAACTCTTAAAAACAACAATACTAACCAGAGAGTATGGAAAGAAATACCGTGTGTTATTAGTTTTAATTTCTTGTTAAAAGCTGTTTTATAAAGGTGTTTAATATTAGAGACCCAAAACATAATTTATTTTCAAAATTAATTTGTGCCTAATAGAAAAAGGTTTATACAGGGTACTAACAAAACAGGAAAATGTTAGAATGTTTATTTATAATTAATATTACTTAAAGTTGATTTCTTGTAAAACATTGAATTTAATACATGTCATTATTAACAGGACAACATAGCATTTGCTACGAATGGTGTAAAAAGTAAAAAAAGTTTATTTTCTAAAACTATTACAAAGTAATATATTCAATTCCACATAGCCCAGATGGCCTGGGTGCGAATGCAAATATACAAACAATCTTTGTCTCAATACTTCCCTTTACCAACAAAATAATTATTCAAAAGCTTTTCTCAATAACAGTAAGTTCATTTTTTAACAACTAATAAGAAATTAATTGAACTACATTAAAATTTATTTTTTCCATAAGCAAATATACTGCATCCATCTACAAGAAGCAGATTAGAAGAAAAAAATGTTGAAAATAAATTATTTGTTTTGGATGCTTATAACAGACATCATGTATAAAATTTATTTACAGCAAAATTCATATAATTTTTAAAATAACTAGCAATAATATAGAAATAAAGAAGTGCCAATCGAAAGTTTTTTATTTTTGTATTATGCTGATATATTATATTCACTTTTTAAAACAAAATTAATGTGCACTCGGATGATAGCCACTTGGGAAACAAGTCAAGATCATTTCTTTTTTTCTTTATCTTCTTAGCATCCCTATTTCCGTCATGCATAAGTTTTAGATGTCTATTTCGAGCCAAAATTTTTTTTTGCGAATTCGATATTTTTCTAATATTGAAAAAGTGAAACATGTCGAGGCAAATAAAATTCAACGAAGGATTCAAGGTTTGCTTATTTTAAATGAGAAACGGTCAGTAATGAAATGATACTGTAACATTTTACAAAACAATGTTTACTTCAAAAAAAGCCTCAATTCTAATATTTTATTATAAAAATATTAAAGGTAGATGTATTCTACAGGTTCTTACTCTTGGATATTTTCATTCCTTTGTATGATTAGGTCATAAATTGAACACAATTTTTTGGAAATGCTAATATATGTATAATTTTTGCAGGTATCATGATGGCTGTTGATAAAATAACTGAAACATTGAAGACACTCTCTAAACCAGTAACAACTCCAGAAGAAGTTGCTCAAGTGGCCACAATATCTGCTAATGGTGATAAATCTATTGGTAATTTAATTGCAGATGCCATGAAAAGGGTTGGAAAAGAAGGTGTTATTACGGTTAAAGATGGAAAGAAACTTAATGATGAATTAGAAGTTATTGAAGGAATGAAGTTTGATCGTGGGTACATTTCACCATACTTCGTTAATACTACCAAAGGTAAGTTACTAATATTTATTTTAAGTGAAATCAACTAAATGTGCTATAGCATTTTAAATAATCACTCCCATTATGTGTTTAAAAAGAGCCATTGCATCAATCAAAGGATGAAGTACCTCAAATTTTAGCTGCCAACCTCTAGCTACTATAATTCATCCATAGCATTAGTCTTCCTGATACCTTTGTTCAGCCTCTTTGTACACACCTGAGGTACTTTATTCTAGAAGATTAGACTTGGAGTGTGCAGTGTATATGAAAGAATTGAACATCAACAGTTGAGGTGGTATGGTCACATGGTGAGAATGGACGAGAACTGGAATACAAGGAGAGTATGAGAAGCAAAAGTACAGGGGGCAGTGGTTTAAAGGAGATCAGCGGTCACATTGAATAAGACAATAGCAAAAATATGTAAAAAAAGCGGCAGGGACTGGAAGTGGGCAAAACTTTGGCAGTAAATAGGAAACAGTGGAGAGACTTCTAATAGTAATAAACTGAGCAAGTGAATATGCAGTGTATAAATAAGAAAGAATAAACATTCTATACCACACCATGGTTGTAGAATAAAAAGATTATATAGTTAGAAGTTGACAGCATCTCTGGGTAGATTAAGAATTTACTTTTCCATCAGACGTCTTGTAATTCTCATAGTTCATATCTCCATGGTTATCTCTGTTTTTACTTAGATTTGAAAATTTATTCATTATTAGATATAAAACCCATTTCACCACCCATGAGGACTTTAACCTACTGGAGGTGAAAGCAGGTGAAGTCATTAGTATATAAACTTAACCAAATCCTTTGATTTCTTAGTTGAAACCACATTTTCTATTAACTGAATTTAGTTAGTATGTAAACTAGCCAATTAGTTTATACAAACTAAGAATTCTAGCTATTTAATTTACTTTCATTAAGGTAAGTAAACTAGCCAACTTGTGCAGTTAATAAACTACCTGACTAGTTTACATACTAACCAAATTCACAGTTAATTTAGTAGAAAATTTGTTTTCTTTTAAAGTAACCAAGAGATTGGCTAGTTTAAATACTATCCAGTTATTTTAAAAACCAGTTAGATTTATACTTTATCCGTAAGATATGTACAACAAGACTATAATATATTATAATCTGCAAATAATTGGTTCATAGCAGTATATTAAATGTTTTATTTTAGGAGCCAAAGTTGAGTACCAAGATGCGTTACTTTTACTAAGCGAGAAAAAAATCTCATCTGTACAAAGTATTGTTCCCGCCTTAGAACTAGCTAATGCCCAACGTAAACCACTCATTATTATTGCTGAAGACATTGATGGTGAGGCCTTAACAACTTTGGTAGTAAATAGGTGAGTTAATTTAAACAAAATACATATACACTGTCATCAATAGCATTTAAAACTAAAAACAACATTTTTATGTTCATGTCTAGAAAGCATCTAAAAAAAATTTCAAATTTAAGGACTTAATTCCATCATTTAATTTCGTTCTATGAAGGATTTTGTTTTAATCCATCCGTTGTCAAATTGATGTGCATATAACAAAATATAATTTTATTAAGCTTAAAACTACAAGCCAAGTATTTACGTGATAGTAATCATTAGTTAGAACTTACTTCGTTGTGTTAGCTTATTAGACTATTATGGAAGTGGATCGTGTCAAAGGTTAGAAATAAAAATCACAGTCCATCAACAAAAAAAGTACAAATTACCAAGAGACCGTCAAAAGGACCGTGAGTACATCCAAATTACAAAATAGGAAAAAAGCTCATGTTTAAAATCTCAAGGGGAAAATTTCTAGTGTTGTCAAATGCAGCCATAATGACTCGGTACAGGTGTGCAGGAGTATTTAATCCAATTTAGCAACTTACATTAAATAACCTCGTTAACAGTTACCAGTTTGAAATATAGAATACAGTAATCACAGTTGATTGTCACTGCGACTTTGAGTAGTTTTGAAATAGCACGTCAACTAAATTATATCAAATTTGTTGCTGGTATGAAGAATTTACTTCAATTAATAAAGTATGGGACGGCACATAGGTTCCGCCAACACATAGTTATATCGGGTTCTCATTAGAATTTATAATCTAAGTAGGCAGGATTTTTCCTGTGTGATCATCCTGCAAATTTAACACATGTTGATGTTTGGGTTACAGTAAAAATAAAATCAACAAATGAAAGCAAATTTTATTATACACATTACAATTACCTATAAAAGATGCTTAAAGGGGTCTCCTTCAACTTCAGTACAACTTAAAACACGCCTCTTAATATTGTATCATTTGAGGGATTATGTTGTTACATGCTTCGGTAATTAGTTTCTCAAGGTTTTGTGGATTATTTTTGTACACCTTGTTTCTAAGATACGGGAAAATAAAATATTCTATGATGGTTTAATCCGGATTACGAGGAGGGAAATTCACAACCCTTTCATCAAAAACTTCTCGTGTAAGGGTCATTGTTTTGCTTGTCTTGTGCGCTATGGCGTTGTCTTGTGCGCTGTGGCATTGTCTTGTGTGCTGTGGCGTTGTCTTGTGTGCTGTAGCGTTGTCTTGTTGGAAGTAGTCATTCAAGAGCTCATCATCATGCAGGCTTTCAAAAAAACGATGCAAAAGATTATTTCAATATTTCTCAGCATTAATTGTGTCACATGAACTATTCGCCTCCAAGAAACAGCTAACCAGACACCGATTTTTTAGGAATGAAGAGGAGTTTCTACAAATTCATAGAGGCTTTCAGATGACCAAATATGCATATTTTGCTTATGTATGTAACTAGATAGATGGAACAAAGCCTCATCGGGGAAAAATGTTAAGTTTAAAGTCATTATTGTTTAGATTACTTAAAAACCACTGGCAACAAGAAAACAAAACGATAAATTCTTGAACAATCATTATTTTATAAGCCTTCATTTTCAAATCCTTTTTAAGGATTTTCTGACAAGTTCCATATGATAATAGGAAATATTGAGAAAGCCTCCGAATAGGTTTCCTAAGATCTTCTGTCATTCTTGTCTAGACATCTTTTAAAACGTTAGCTATTCGTTTAAATGTGCCTCCACTACCAGTATTTCGGGTAACAGCCCCACTATCACTGAATTGCATAAGACACATCAAAATTGGGAAATACTTCACGGAAATCTTCCATACAACGCGCTATATAATATTTTCACTCACCATTTTCTTGTTTCTTGGTATTTTTAAAATAACCCTCAGAAAAATCTTGTTCTAATTCAAACATTTTGAATGTCGGGTACAATATTTGACAATTAAATTTGATTAATTATGATGATTAGTATTGCCAATAGTAGAACAAAAATCAGCGCCTACTCTAATTATAAATTCAAATGATAACCCAGTATAATATAATATAGGAAGGCACATTAGCTCCGCCCACATATAGGTTTATATCAACTCTAAGTGATATGCAGGGAGAACCCTAAGGTTCCGTATCCCACGTGCAGTTGCCACTTGTCATGTAATGGTGTCTTTACTGAAAGTGCTGTTCCCTTTTATAAATGTTAAAAAACTAACTTGGGCCACTAGACACAGAACTACTCTTCCATCACTTTTTAGAAAGACACTAGATCCCGGTTCTGTGCGTACAAAATCAACCATTACTCTTGCAATGCACTCATTTGGATTAGGGCTGCCACATTGGTCATATGTAAATGAAGCCTATTGCACTCAAGGGGGAAATCTTGCAAACAAAATAAAATCATATAAATTGAGTGCCTACTACCAATATTTTATACAATTAAATCACAACAAATTAGTCCTCAGCTGTTCCATAATGTAGATTACATTTATTAGAAGCTGAAATCCACTTACTATGGAATAATTTTTAATACCCGGTTTGTTACATTGTTGTTAATTAAAATTGCGACAGAGTTATGTTTATTTTCCTTTAAAAAAAATATATTTCCAATAAACCAAAAATTACAACTCCGGAAGAACCACTTCAAATATACAAAATTATAATCAATAATGAGAAACAATCCAATGTAACGTGGTTTGACAAAATAGACCCGATAAAATAAAAGGGCGTGTCCAAATGCATTATGAAATTAGACCAAATATATTTATATCAAGAATATATACAAAACTTGAAATATTAAACAAAATAAAATGAATATTTAAGTTATATCAATTAAGATATTTTGAAGTGTCACATTATGGAATAAATAATATGCTATATGCAAAATTAACAAAGCCCAATAAAATATTAATATGTATAACACAGAGAGACTGAATTTAGAATGACTCTAAATTTCAACCTGTTAACAACCGAATGCCAGAAATAAATATTAATACTGGTTATCAAACAAACCACAGTTATTTTCACAAGAATCAATCTATTATACCCAAATATACTTTGTCTATAATTAACAATTACATTTTAACATTGTTGCCTCAAGTTATTCAATGTTCCCAGTAAACAATATCTTGTGTTCCTTCTTCAGATATCAAACTGGTTTTTAATATTTCTTAAAATATTCTTGTTTGCTTACAAAAAATTTCTAATTCTGGTATCATAAAATAGGCCCATTATAGACAGTAGGTGTTACCTAAATCTCTAAAAGCTATGTCTTCATTAAAAACCCTAAATTCCTCTAAATCTGTCGAAGTGAATATAGTTCCCGGCAACCAAACTGGCACCAGTTAGTCTCACTTTAAGATCACATGCTTCTATAATACCAAAAAACACTCCGATGTATATCCATTAGTTCGAGTCCCAGCGGGAAAGACGTAGTCATTAGTCATACCTAAATAACAAACTTAATGAAGACGCTTGCACATCTTACAAATTAATATTAATTTTACTCCTCCCACTATTTTCTCCTTGTCATTTCTATCTATATATTTGGATTAGCTTATTCCTGTTTCATTATTTATAATTTCCATACTTCAGTGTACCAACCTATTCTTGCATTGTACCTCAAACTACTAAAGTATGCTCTCAAATTAAAACAGCATAAGATGCTCATAATTACCTTTCAAATGAGGTAACAAACCAGACAATCTTTTTCATAGGTAGTCTCCGGCATTATCACAATAATGCGTATGGCAACGTTGATGAACAGCAAATACATGACATAAAGAATTTTGTATCAGATTTTACACATTCATATATAGAATTTATTTTAAATTAACTAAGTTGTAGTTTTCTTCATTGATAACTTTCTGGCATCTGGCATGTCTTGTTTTAATAGCATCCATTTTTTATTCAAATTTTTCGATACATGGTCGATGCATTCCATTTCTCAAACCTAACATAGTAAAATTATAACTTAAAAATTACCAATAAGATTTAGATTATCCGTACTTGGCATGGATTTTTGTATTTCACGGATTTGCCAGAAAGCATCTCTCTTTAAGTGGGAGTACTCGTACATGCATACTTTAATGCATTTAATCATTCACATGGTCTTAATTATTACAACCACTCATATTCTTTCTTTTTTATAAGGTTACGTATTGGACTTCAAGTTGCTGCCGTGAAAGCTCCAGGTTTTGGAGACAACAGAAAAGCAACATTGAACGATATGGCGATTGCCACTGGCGGAATTGTCTTTGGTGATGACTCTAATGTTGTTAAAATTGAAGATGTTCAACTTGGAGATTTGGGTCAAGTTGGAGAAATTAATATCACCAAGGATGATACTCTCCTTCTTAAAGGCAAAGGCAAGAAAGAAGATATTGATAGACGTGCAGACCAAATTCGTGATGAAATTTCCAACACCACCTCTGAATATGAAAAAGAAAAATTGCAAGAAAGACTAGCACGATTAGCATCTGGTGTTGCTGTTTTGAAAGTAGGAGGCAGCAGTGAAGTAGAAGTAAACGAAAAGAAGGACAGAGTTAATGATGCTCTTAATGCTACCCGTGCTGCTGTAGAAGAAGGAATTGTTCCTGGAGGGGGTACTGCTCTTGTTCGTTGCATCATTACACTTGACCAAATTACACCATTAAATAACGACCAAAAAATAGGTATGTTTCATTTACTTCAATTCAATAGTTATTGGTTAGTCTAAAATAAAGTGTTACATGAATGTTATATCCGGGTAGAAACCGTGCAGTTGCTCTAATAAGTGTCGACGTTTCATCCACTGTTGCAAGGGAGTGTTACGTTTTTTACTATTAGTTGTTAAAATAAACACATTCAGAAGTCCTGATCAGAGTTTAATTGTTATTTTTCGTCTTTAATAATTTTATTAATTTCTTTTAAACCATATGGTCTTACCGATTGTGGGTGGTATTTAACAGGTTCCATTCTTTGATTATTTAGATTGGTGTTAGATTTCTCCCAGGTTTCAGTGGATTTACACGTTTTGAGGACTTCTGAACAGGAGTAAACCAATTTTGGAATTTCTGCGTGTATGTCACCGTAAATTTCATATTTAAGATTTAGTATTGGTGTCATAAACTGATTATGTTTTGGGTTAATTCCGACAAACATTTTCTAGAAAGAATTGATCCTAAACTGATTATGTTTTGGTTTAATTCTGACAAACATTTTCTAGAAAGAATTGATCCGTATAACGAAAAGCTAAAAATAATAAATTTCATTTTTAGTTTCAAATCTGGTACTCTGGGGTCATAATGACATAATTATAATCAAAAATTAATATGTACTTTATATGAGCAAAACAATAGACATCCGTTCTGTATGCTGTCTTCTTGTACACTGAAGTGAATTTACATGCAGTGGAAAATTGCAATATTTTAAGATGTGCAGACAGTTAAATTACTAAAATGACATCAAATTGACCCTGGGGTACTACATTATATGTGTCAATGGTTACCATGAGAGACAGCTTCCAGAAAATTTGATTATCAAATAAAAATGTATTTGTAAGACGAAAATTAAATAATTACTTCTGTATTTACTGGTTACATTTTGAGTCGCCTAGGGCTATTTTATGCACCTATTTACCATTATTATTCAAAACAATATACATGATAAATGGAAATAAGAACTTTTAAAGAAGTTTAGAATGGTTATTGGTTTTCCACCAACTTTAAAAAAAAAAACAGTATTGTAAACATGGTTTTGTACTTGATGGTGAAATTAAAATACAAAAATACAATTAAACACTTATATTTACAAAAGAAATAAAATAACTATAAAATATACAAATATGCTGGTAAAAATTAAAGAATTGAAATTGTACTGCTTCTCGTGTGGTCGTTATCGAAGTGACTGATAAAAATGGTAGGGTTGGCAAACAACCCCATGTGGGCAGTAAACAGCATCCTCTGCCTGGCCACCAGTGAGGGAGAGAGGGGGAAATTTAAAATACTTGTTTCAGTATCTTATTTAAACTAGGAACAACATAACTACAGTTTATAGTAAGGATTCTAGTAGTTCCATAAGTAACAAATGCACTTACGAGTAAATATAATCTAATATTGTTGAGAGGATAAAAGTGACACTCATTGTAACTTATGTTACTTAGTAACCTACTTTTATACACTAAATTTGACACACATTGTAGGTGCTCTTGTTTTGAATTTGACATTTAATTTTTGACCATATACATTTCCAATAAAAATTTATTTGTCTGGTCTTCAGGTCATTTCAATCAACTTGGATAAGTTTCTAAAGAAAAGTAATGTTCCTAATCTGCACTATTATACCCTATTTACTTACCTTCCTACAATTCTAATATTTGATAATGCATTGTATTCCTGTATAAATTAAATCATTTTATAAGTGGATACTCTTGTTAACTTTGTTTACTAATATTTACTTTATTTTAGGAATTGAAATTGTAAGAAAAGCTCTTCGTGTTCCATGCATGACTATTGCCCAAAATGCTGGAGTTGATGGAAATCAAGTTGTAGCAAAGGTTGAAGCCCAGACAGGTGATTACGGTTATGATGCTCTTAACAATGAATATGTCAATATGTTCGAAAGAGGAATTATTGATCCTACTAAAGTTGTTCGTACAGCTATCACAGATGCATCAGGGGTAGCATCTTTATTAACAACAGCAGAAGCGGTTATTACTGATATACCAAAGGAAGAACCAGCAATTCCAGCTGGTGGCATGGGAGGAGGTATGGGTGGAATGGGAGGCATGGGTGGAATGATGTAAAATATTTTTCATTATCATTTTGACAGACTGCGATATATTCATACATTCACCACAATTCATCTAGGTTAGAAAGAGGTTTATTCACCACTTTTTAAACTTTTTATAGCAAACCTTTTTTTATATTCATATTTAAACAGTTGTGAATAACCAATGCCAATTTCATTCATTTGGCAACTTATAAAGACTTTCGGTTGAAAGTGTTCCATTTAATTGGCCGTTAGTCGTTAATTGCGTGTAGTAGTATGAAAGATTCAATATTTTCGGTAATCCCTACATAGTAATTTATTCGTATTAACATTGCTTTTATATTTTAATACGAATATACATGAATGAATGATGTACTTGGTCTAATTTTTTAAAGCCAAAAGTTGATTTTTTTATAGGTTTTAAATGTACTTTGTATTTGTTGACCAATCATATGTACTAAAAAGAGGAAAAATCAACTTTTGTTGCGCCACTACGATCTGATTTGATTGTAAAATACATTATAATTTGTACTCGAACTGTTCAGTTGTATGTGTTGTAAAGTTTACAGAGGATGTTATTATATTGTTAAATAAAACGTTGTTTCCTTACTATTCCATTCTGAAAGGTACATGTACTGTAATGAGTTTCCTAGTTCAGTGTGCAAAATTAGTTTAAGTTTGTTATAATAAAATATTAGTTTTCATAAAAATCTTTTTTTTTCCATTTATAATTTATATTTTTTTTGTAAATATAAGCACTATAACGAAAAAGTTACGACAAAATCACAATAAGGTCGTTGTAGGGGGATGATGGGATATGTATAGGGAAAAACATCAGATAATCAAAGTTCAGAGTTCCAGAATTGTTACAGGGTGCATTTACAGAGTTGGTATACTTCAACTCCAATATCACAATTCGTGCTTGTAAATATTTAATAAAATTAAATATTGAAAGTCACACACTTTCCAATTGCCATTCAATTATGACTTCTGTAGGATTTCATGTTTGCATTCTGAATTGTGTAATCCAATTGCAAACTAAAAGTCAACATGAAGATACTTTGTTTTCACTATTCTTGCTTTTGGCATAACATAAGGTTTAGTCTTGGGTGATTATAAAATTTCAGAATCAAATCAGTACAGGCTCTGTTTATGTCTTCTGGATGTAGAAGGCAAGTTGTTCTTACAACTTATACTAATAAGACTGAACAGAGAGAACGGGGGTCTGGCGAAAAACCAATATGGATTTAGAGAGGGCCGGGAGACGGCGGATGCCATCAAAGTGGTGATTAGAATTGCGGAGGAATCAACGGCATACTCCTTCCAACACCGAATATTATGCGCGGTCATTACACTCGACGTGAAAAACGCCTTTAACAATGCATCGTGGCAGATCATCCTTGACGAACTAAGACGAAGACAAATTGAAGAAAGCCTCGTTAACATCATCGTGTCCTACTTGTCAGAGCGCGAAATAATCCTGATGGCAGATGGGCAAACAAAAGGCTTGGTATTAAACAGCGGCTTTCCGCAGAGACCTGCGCTAGGGCCTACCCTGTGGAACATACTCGACAAGAATCTTCTAGAGATGGAGCAACCAAAAGAGGTCAAGCTGTTCGGCGTCGTGGATAACATGGCCATAGTCGTGATTGCCGGAGATAAGGTCTGATAAATTCGGCAAACACTGCACTGCAAAAATTGGTGAACTGGCTGGAGGGTAGACAGCTCTAGCTCCTGAAAAAAATTGAAGCAGTCCTTACAACAAAGAAGAGGAAAATAGCCCCAATTTCATTGCGTCAAAGGCACCGTGATAAGGCCTAGCCAGTATCTAGGAGTATGGCTCGCCACAAAACTCACCTTCGCTGAGCACATCTGACCATACAAAAAGCAGAAAAAACTACAGCAGCCCTAGCTAGTCTAATGCCAAACACTAGGGGACCCAAGTCGAAAGTAAGAATTCTATCCAGCGTTATACTCCTAGTTATTGTACACCGCTCCAGTCTGACACAGTAACCAGAAACAAAATACTCGTAAAAAAGTTTATCAGAATTCAGAGAAAAATGTGCATCAGAGTATGTAGCGGATACCGGACCATCTCAACAAAAGGATATAACGGGGAGCAGAAAAAAGAGGTCAGGGCCAATGTCGTAGACAAATGGCAAGTGGAGAAATGACACAGACGATGGACATATAGCTTGATTCCGAACTTGGTACACGGATGCTTTCGAAGATGCTTCCACGATCGTAAAATATCAGACACCAATGAATGTGGAGAGTAATGTAATCTGTGCAGTCAGCTGGTTTTTTAACAGAATTGCGAGGAGGTGGCCGCATAAGAAATCTGGCCAATGGATATATAAATTCTGAGAAATCTAGCCACCTGCAAACGCAGTTGTGCAAAACTAGATTCTTCGAATTTCATTAATAACAGTTATCTTAAAATATTTGCTCTGTTACTAACTCGATGCTTTGTGGCTCCATATTTTATATTTTATTGTTTTTAAATGTTGAGTCTGCTTTACAATCCTAGATGAGTCCAAAATCAACAAATCAGGTCAAAACGTGGAAGAAAGTAGAAGGGTCATCCCTCAGTACAAAAGAGAATCTTGAAGGTAAGATGCTTACCATGAGAAGCATACTCAATTATATTAGTATGCTGTTCAAAAACCAGCTATTGATCAACAAAATTTAATTGAAAATGAAACGATGTGTGATCACTAAAATGGACGCATTTACAGTAACACCATAATTTTAATACTTATACTTTACAATAATTTAGAAGGAGATTAACTCAGTTACTAAATAAACATGATTTCAATGCAGATTTCAAATAAATTATGCAGTGTTACATTTAGGGTAGTTCGTAGAGAATATGGTCGGAATAGTAACTCAACATTAGCATAAATATAGATTTGAATTTTCCCAACTTGTTCTAGATCTACGAGTCGACAGATTTGTGTGGACCTTGTAGATTGCAAAAACGGTATGTCTGCTAATCCTGACCTAGAGTCTCTGAGATATCCCAAACCTGTATCTACACCTCGGCCACTTCAATAAAAAAACAGCCACCAATCTTGTGTGTGTATTATTGACTTGTTTAGTCCATTTTGCATGGAACTTGTATACGGCCAAAATGGTATACCAGACAATCTAGTAGTTTTAGTGAACTAAAAAGAACTGTTCTAAAAGAAAACGTGTCAAGAAACTAACCGTTTCAAAAGAACAGAAAACGCTCCCGCACCCGAAATTGTCGCACCAAGCGATCCCTAAATACCCGCACAGCTGTAGTAGATAAAATGGAAATTAAAATAAGGAACTCTTATTTTCGTTGTTTGGAACAGATGATAATACGTCTAATATAATATAGGGCTTCAGTTATTTTGTAACTATTTTAGTAATTGGTAGTTTCACTGAATCTTTCACGAAAAGAACTGTTTAGCCCACCACTATCTAGTAAAGAATAGAAAGTTTGATACATTTTAAAAAATAATCGATTAATTGAAAATTTCAATAAACGATTGTTTGATTACTTTTTAAATCATTTGATTATACACCTTCCAAGTACTATACCTTTGAAACATTTTAAGATATTTTTAAGAAGCTGAAGTTATAATTCCTGTTAAAACATTTCGGCAGTGAAAAAATGTTTATGTTAATGTTCCACAAACGTATTTGTTATTTGGCATAAAAAAAGTATATATTCTCTTGGATGAGGTTAAAAATTGTGGTGGATGTTTTTCTAATTCTTTACATTCATTTTTTCATCGCGTTAAAAAATATATATTCTAGATGCTATGTGCGTCGATTATGATCACTTCTTTAACAAACCTTTAAGGTGAGAAAACCCTTTAGAATTTTAAAAAAATCGAAATATTTACAGAGTTATAGCTCATAGAAGGAGCGCCGAGACCGTATACCGCGAACTAGCTTTAAACTTTAAACGCGATTTTCTCCAAACTACATTTTCAAAAACTGCTCGCACTGTAGCTTAAAAAGTTATCGCTCGATCTCACTGAAATTTTTAGAGGTTTCTGTCTATGACATTACCGGAAGGATAAACCTAAAGTTTGAAGGATATCACGTAGATAAATAATTTTTTTGGGGTAAAAATTGTCGAAAAAATGGTCGAAAATTTGAACTTTTGGTTACAAACCCTGCTTAATTTCCAATTTTAGACTTTTTTATAGGTTTATCTTCCCCTAAATGTGTCAGTTATCGAAAAAAATTGTTTTCTGCTTCAGATGAACAGTAAAAATGTGAAAAATGGAGCTTGTTTTGATGGCACAGGAAAGACGCCTGGGGGAAAAGTCATATTGTAGTTATGTTTGTCATTTAAAGGCTTAAATTTCTAAAGATTCCTGTAAATATTAGTGATAGTGAAAAGCACCTTTATCTTACTAAAGGCCTTACTTTTAGCACTCTTAGGTTACATTTTCTTGCAATTACTGTGGTACCTATTCTGTTAATAGCTTATTATATATCTACATAAGAATAAATAACAATTATGTTCTGAATATTGTGGCCGGAAGATTAGAATACATGAGCTAGATAATATTGATTATCAGGAATATTAATTACACTAGTACATTATTTTCAGAAATTTCCTAAGAATAGGAAGGCACGAATCAGTTAAGAGAATTTGCAGATATTTCAACTAGAAGAGACAGCATATCCTTTCAGTTGAAAGTATTAGCAGCACTGAATTTTTTATGCAAATGGTGGAGATCATACTTGTGTATGAAATTCTGCTTGGCTAAATTTGATTCAGCCTTGTACGTGTATGGCATTAAATGAAATAAGCAGGCTCGTAACAAATAACTTAGGGCCGTAATTGGTAGTTTTTCCTTACACAAGAGAAAATAATAGTCCTGCAAAAGGAGGAGGATCTCCCTGGTAATATATCAAAAAGGTTATAAATATAACTTATCACAAAGTCAATTTACAATTTGTTATGACATGCCATGACTCGCGCTTTTTAATAATCCTACTGGGTCCGTGCCATCATAGAGCCTGGTTCTCGAGGAGAGGAGATATCGTACGTGGGCGTTGTCGGCTGGAAATTTGGAAGCGTAAGAGCAAAAAGCAGGTTTAACAATAACACTAGCCCTGCATACGTGGGGATGAAATTAATGACGCAATGCCTATGATATACTTTCCACCACTGAGGACTTAACAAAGATAATACTCTAAATGATATCCCCTTTGTATAGTTGTGACATTTAGAAATTTATCTCACGATTATATGGAATGTATATTCAAGTTGCTAAACAACTGTCTGAAAAACAAGTTCAAAAAATGTTAATTAACTTTTTACTCATAATACGCTGTTTCACGCAATCACGTGTTT